>JAQGCX010000698.1:0-14601 GCA_034700205.1 Plectus parietinus | reverse complement strand
AGTTACAATCCTGTGAGTAGTCGTGTCGCGAGTTGACGGAAAAAAATCATGTCGCGAATTGTCGTGTCGCGAGTTGTCCGAATCCCCCGTTTCCCGTGTATTGTAACCGTAGCGTTTATACTGTATATCGTCAGTTAGTTCATTCACGATAACAAAGTGTCACCATTTTCCCCGTGTCCTATAAAGAAAGTTCCACGCACACAGAAAGGCGCGAGAAATCGTCCTTCGCCGAGAAAAATCAACATCTCACACGCAGCTACTGTCGTTCGTTCACGCTCCCACACAAATCCACGCAAGTGGAAGCTAACAGCAGTCAAAGGGAGCGCCGATGCGATAATGACCTGTGCGTCATCCAATCGATGTTTCTGTTTTCTTACAAAATACTTTACTCCTAATTCAACGAACGACAAACAAGTTTTTCATAGGAACTGAGTGTTTGTGATGGTGACAGGGCGCGCCCCATTTAGATAAAATGGCGTTGCCATGACAACATATTATGTTTGCGACTGTTACCCATGGCTGCGACAAGAAATGTTCCATTTTCTGGCTTCAACTCAAATAATCAACTTTCGTGTACAGATTGCAAGCAGTCATCGATGCAATTATTGCAATGCACTTCATTATTTTATACGCAATACGCAGTACGCAAAGGCAAAGATAATACGCAATATCAGTTAAAAAGAGTGAACAGTCTGTGCAATAACAGTTTTGTACCGCGCAATTTTCTTTCCTCTTCATCTTGACAGTTAGTTTGGACTTCTCCCTTTTCGGCCAGTGTAAGATACTTGCACTCAGTTTCGGATGCTTTGCGTTCCACTTTTCGTTGTTTTTCGCGCAGTTTTTCGAGTTTTTCGGCCACTTTTTTCATTTCTTTTTCTTTTCTTCTAGCTTCATGTTCTCCGTCGGATGATCTGCGTTTTGAGATCGATAATTTACGTGACTCAACTGCGAACTTCACGTCTGACGATGATTTACGTGACTGGACTGCGGACTTCGCGTCTGAAATGATTTAGCATGTAAAAAAGACCTAAAAAATACTAATTTTTGCCGAATTGATTCCTGTTGAAATCAATCAATTTCTGCAAGTTCAATCCAGTACAAGCGATCATTCGATGATCGAGTGTATACAGAGGAGTACGGTTGGTACGGCTGATTTCTTTCCCAGCATTCTACTACAGGAGCTGAAACTCACCAATTTCCCCTATTGGAACCGAAATTTTTGGACCAATTGTTTTTATCCCATATTCTCACACACTGAATTTGCGAGGGATCGATCGGAGGAGGGGTATACGGTGTGCTGTGCCAAAACTATCTACAGTACTGGCCAAAGGATATCTACTTTTGGTTTTTGGACCATAAATTTTTTTAAAAGTGAGCCAATTGTTCTGAAATTTTTGTGGTGCATATACGGCATGGTGTGCCTGGTGCACCGAGTGTTTGATAGAATTTACTAAATCACACCCCGACTTTCAAAAGATTTAGTGATTTTTCGAAATTCGGGATTTTTGCGATTTTCGTGTTTTTCGTGTTTTCTTTTTCGTAACCGCACTTTTTCTATCGAAATCATTCCTAAGTGTTTTAGAGGATGGCTAAGTGTCGTCGCTTGCGCAATTTCACGGCACAGCAGCAGGAAGCTTACAAAAACGAAAACACGAAAAACACGAAAATCCCGAATTTCGAAAAATCACTAAATCTTTTGAAAGTCGGAGTATGATTTAGTAAATTCCATCAAACACTCGGTACACCAGGCACACCATGCCGTATATGCACCACAAACATTTCAGAACAATCGGCTCACTCGGAACAATTCCATTCTCTATCTAAAAAGTCAAGGCTCAGCTCAAACGGTTTAGTATTCGCCGAGAACGAGCTCTCACAGTTCGACGCGCCAACAAGAGGGCAGTATTATCGAACATACTGCCGCCACTGATCTCAGGCCTCCCTGCTACCCAGGAACGGTACCGTACGCATGTGACGTATTTTGATCGAATTGAATTTTGGTCTGAAGATCAATAATCAATGATCAATCTCGCCATATTGTGCAATCGACTCAGTTCGAATTGTGCAATCTCCTGGACATTTAAGCGCGCAGTACCCTTCTGACTCTGATCCGAATAGAAGCAAAGATGGCCCCTCGTGTCGATATGGCGGCGACTGTTGGCGACACTCCATTGACGATCGGCTGGATAGAAAATATGATCGTCAAACAGCAACAGGATACGATGGCGACTTTGGTCGATTGGTCGGCAGAAATCATCGGAGTCGGTCAAGGGTTCTGCGCTGACATTTTTCGAGTGCGACTGGTTTGGATTGAAACGGGCAAGAGAAACTGCTCATTGCCTTCGTCTGTCATTGTCAAGGTACGGTAGTTGGGTCGTAAATTGTACTTTGCAATAACATCACGAATACAGGTTCCAACAATGGCCAAGGTTTCCAAAGGAATGGATGACGTTTCAAAAGATCGCAATATGGAGGCGAAGTTCGAAGATAACATGATGGAAAATTTTTTGATTTACGGTCATGCAAACGAGATTGGGTCACTCAAGTACTTGAACAGCTGCGAGAAACCACTGAAAGTGGCCAAGTTCTACATTGCGCAAGACTTCAAAGCTGATGTACCCGGTCACGGATGCTTGGTGATGCAAGACTTCGCCAACGGTGCACCGCCTTCTATGATCGATGGTCTGAGCAAGAAGCAATTGTACCAGGTCGCTAAGAGTCTGGCGGAGATCCACGCTTTTACTTGGAATGACGACGAAACGCTGAGCACATTCCACGAAATGCCGGATGATATGCTGAATCCGTTTTTTGAAATGTCTGAAGGACTTGGAGAAAAGCTGGCTAAAATATGCCCTTCTACGGAATGCGACATTGTCGACCTTTTCAACAAGGTATTTATTAATTAAAAACACTCCTAGAGACCAAAAACCCGTAAACCTGTCTCTTTTTTTGAAATAACTTAACATCAGTAAAAATGAAATGAAACGGATTCCCCCCAACAACAAAATAACTCTGAACCCACCTGCTGGGCTCGTTTTGACGTGTGGTTGAGACAAATAAATTAATGAATAAAAGGTGAAATTTCAGGGTCGATGGATCTTTGGCATGGATGTTATCAGGAGCATCCTGAAATATGGAAAGCGGAACGGCCTTCCGGCGGTGCTGGCGCATGGAGACCTGTGGGCTTGCAACGTGCTCGTACAGAAGGACGAAAACGGCAAACCGACCGGTGACCTTCTCAGCCTGATCGACTGGCAGGCCGCCCATGCCGGTTTCGTCGTCGAAGACATCGCTCGCGTTCTTGTCACCAGCATCAAGGGAGAATTGCGCCGCAAAGAAACAGACGGCGTTCTCCAGTACTACTTTGACGAGTTGCGTGCAAACATGGTCAAGTATGGAAAAGAGTGCTCGATCACGTTGACAACGATCAGAGACGCTTACGAATTCAACTTCCCGTACGCGGCAGCGGTCTTCCTGCTGGGCGTTCCCATGTGGGCCATCGCTCCAACAAACGTAGACGGAAACGGCAAAGTGCTGGATTCGTTTGCGAACGAGATGTTTGTGCGATCAAAACTCGTGTTCGAAGAAGTGATTGAGTTGAAGGACAAGAAGCTGTGGTAATGCAGTAATCTTTTGGGTATGTCTGTATATTGGAAAGCCGTACTGGATTATTTGCTTGACCGTGCATGTGCTTCCTAAATCCTTTTCATTTATTTTTCCATGAAATGAGCATGAAATAGTTAGTATGTCACCTCTAACTTAATAATTGTTGGTTTTAATGGAGATTTCATGGAAAATTCCATGAACTACTTAGTTGGTTTTATGAAGTGAAATCATGGTAAATATCATGAAATTGTGTTCAAATTTAATGATATATTTTATTAATTATGTCATTAATTTCTTCCTGTAATTGATTCAATTAATGATTTCATGAATCGTATGGTTGGGAAACAGCGTCTCGATTGCTGGCTCGATTGAAGGAAAAGACGTTTATTGTGTCTGACTCATCGTGACTCAAACAAAGTAAAAGCAGAACTACTTTCAATGAGCCGAATCAAATGAACATCAATTAAACAATTAGAAAACATGAGAAAAAACGCAAAAAATATGGCGGAAATCGAATTTTTCATAAAAGAGAGTAGAGCACTACAGGAATTTGTTTTCAATGGCGGCAAGACAAATAAAAATTGGGGTGACAAGAAGTATAGACTGACAAAAAAGTATTGGGATCTGCCTCAGCTGACGAAGAGCATGAAATTCTTGGCAGAGGAGATGTTAGCACAACTACAACAATTACAGCTTCATAGTTAAATTGTCATTTTTAATAGTATCACGAAAAGAAAGATAAGTTTATATGATGCATACAATTATATAAAGATAATCATGCATGCAAGTAGAGCAGAAAATGGCATTCTCAAAGGCATGAAAAAGAAATGAAATCACCATGGCAGAATTGCAGAGGAAAATGAACTGCGCAAAAGAATGGTACAAAAAAGTAGTTATCGTAGTAGTTATCGCATTACGTATGACAGAATAGTTGGGCCGCGTGCTCGTTAAGCAGCGTTTACAATGCACCGACCGGCCGATTTCGGTCGGACGACTAATCGATAATTGCTATCCGCCAATTTACCAGCACCACAGGAAACTGTGTCGACAAGAGACGGACAATATCCTGCGAAAGTACTTTGACGAATTTCAAAAGAAGTTCGGAAAGGAGTGCTCCTTGACATTCGAGATCATCAAGGACGCCTACGACTTCAACTTCCCGTTCGCCGTCGCCTTCTACATCATGATGCTGCCGATAATGTTGACGAGCACGGCGTTCACGGACGAGACCGGCAAACCAGCTGCGCATTGCGTACAGTCTTTCATGCTCAGAGCTAAGATGGCCATGGAGGATGTGCTCGAGCTCAGAAAGATGGGTCGTTGTTAGGGCATGTTGTCGAAGCTTTGGCTGTTCACTGTTGTAATTGCAACTGTCGATAATTAGTTTTTATGTTTCAAAATCCCAAACTGTGACTCTATGAACAAGCTCTCCAGCATTTCAAACTTTCATGATCACTCTAAGCACAGTGTTTTTCTCCTCTGCACGAAAAAATTGGTTTTTGAGCCCGATATCGGAGTGTACAAGTTTGATTTTTGGCACTACACCTGTCAGGCAACATTCTTTGTGCCGACTTAGCGACAGCGTGTGATCAATCCATCAGAGCGGCAGACTTTTAAATCCTCATCAACCACCAGAGATCTATCGCTATTACAGGAACCAGAATTTCATGAAAAATTTCTCTCTGAAGTTTGTGCTCAACATGTCAGGTCACAAGGCGATTAGTCAAAGCAATGAGTGGTAAACCTATCATGCGCAATTCCCAAAGGGTTTATTTGCAGTACCTACTGTATCTGATTCTGGTGATCAGGAATGCATTATACGACGCTTTTTTAACAAATTGACATTTAGATGTAGTGTCTCATTTTATGGCAACTTGTGTCTTGTGTAGATATAATTGCACTTTTGCAGAAAAATTTACATGATTTGCCCGTGGGCCGGAGAGAGGCCCACGGGCCGGCCCACTGAAAAAGGGTGGGCCGTGGGCCGGGCCTGGGCCTGGGCCGGTCGTGGGCCGATTTTTGAAATTTCGTGGGCCGTGGGCCGGCCCGCGGGCCTGATTTTCTGTTTTTGGTGGGCCGGCCCATGAACATCCCTGGAATAAACACACCCATGTCTGTTCTTCCTCGTACAAATGTACCGGAGTTTCCCGTAAATACGCCCCCCTCCTCTCGCACTTTGCACGCAAATTAGTGACTAATTAACATGTTAAAAAATAATTATTAATCTTTTTATTATCTTTCTTATGTTATCTTTTATCCTCCGCTAATTATCTTTTTCTTTAAACACGTAAATTAGCCACAAATTAGCATGCAAAGTTCGAGAGGAGGGGGCGTATTTACGAGAAAACCCGGTATTGTCCGTCCTGTTTGACGCGGCGCCGGGTATTCGACGATCCCACGGGCAGTCTAAGAAATTAAGAGTTCGCAATTGCAGCATTGGTGACAAATCTCGGTTGTCGATAGTCATAATGGAAGATCATATTAACACAACACTTGAGAAATTAACGATGTTGGAAGTGGATCAAGACGTTGCCGAAGTTCTGCAGTATATTGATTCGAATCGAAATGACAAGATCATAAAAAAGATGTCCATCCCTCGTCTCGTAATTGGAAAACATATCTTTGAGCAAGAGCAGGTTCAAGAACCATCTAAATTACTCATTCGACTGCTCACAGCCGTACCGAATTTTTTGAAAAACATTGGCAAAGTAGACTGGTCGGTCGACAAAAATACCGGAATGCAGCAAGTGATCGTGGAATCGTTTTGTTTCTGGATCAATCCCAAAGTTGCATCAATGGCTGGAAAGGGAAAACCTACTTCAAATGAAACAGAGCATAAACCTGAGAAAGAACCCAAAGATAGAGACGTCTCTGCGTCACCATCCACACCAAAATCATCCAAAGTACTTCCGGAAAGTAAGTTGGCATTGTCGGGTGACGACAAAATCGATCTTGTGAAAAAGATCCTGGACGCCAAAGTTGCTTTTAACAACAGCATCGCATGGGATATGATTGTCAGCGTGATGCACTTGAAATCCAAAGAAACGGTGCCAAAATTTCTGAAAATCGTCAACAATGCACGCATCAATGGTACAGCTACTTTCGAATTGTTGAGCTTCTGCATTGATGACTCAGAGCTTCGAAATAATTTCGACGAAACCATTCTGTATCATGTAAGTGATTGTTGTTTCTTTTTAAATGTCTTAAAATCAAGAGTAATAGTAATGTTTTTCATTGCGACCGACATAAAAATGGACTAACGGAGATGAATATGTAAAAAGAGTTTGCGTTGCGATTCCGTAGAGTATTAGAGGGAGGGCAATAAGATATTGCCGTTGCATGTGCAATGTGTCATGCAGCACCGATGTGTCATGCAGCAACGTTATCGCATTTAGTTTGCGGACGAACTTTCTATGAATGAAACAGTGCACCGAAATCTTGAGGAAAAGTGCTCAGGGGGTCTCAGGAGCTGAGAAGCAGTGATTGTAGAAAATTTTGTTAAATCAGATTTTGATGGCAACGAAAGAAGAGTTACAAGAACTTGTTAAGGGTGCTAAAATGTGTTATTTTGCAAAATTTCATCAAATTTAGACACTTGACAGAACATCTCTATGAGAAAAACTAGTAAAATAACTTAAAACTCTACTTTTTGCTAGAAATTTGTTAAAATCGGTCCAAGAATAAAAAAGTTATAAACAATCGTAATCATATGAATGTGCCACCCTGTACATACGATTTAGAACCAGAAGTGACTTTGTGACAACTTTTTGCAGGCGCTCCTGATGGGAAATCTTCCATCTGGGCTAATTGATAAATTTGTCTTCGATGCCAAGCGTCCAACTT
Organism: Plectus parietinus; assembly: GCA_034700205.1. Taxonomy (NCBI): domain Eukaryota; kingdom Metazoa; phylum Nematoda; class Chromadorea; order Plectida; family Plectidae; genus Plectus; species Plectus parietinus. Next base: position 7,152 of record JAQGCX010000698.1, on the reverse strand, counting down.
CGACTGAATTTAGGGAAAAGTGTCGCCAAGTTCTTCATAAAAAGGCTTGGACAGTTGCTCAAGGAAAAAACGAGGAACCTGTACGTTTCAAAAATGATTTACTTTCTCATTGAACGCTGTCCGTATCCGCTGTTTGTGTACGCTGTTCGAGCATACAAATTTTCATACTCAGCTGCATATCCGACAAGGAAACCGTAATTCCCCCTGACCTTCTGCCCTTCCTCTCAAAGTTCTAGAAACTTAGCAAGATACTTTTCACTAGTGTTGCAATATTTTTCTTTTTCAGTGCAATTGGGCAGATCTGCTGATGACAGAAATACACAAGGAAACTACAGAAGTGCCTCCATTTATTAACTTTAAAAACTACATGCGTGACTTGCTTCCTGAATTAGGAGGCGAGCCTTCCACCAAGTGTCGGATCCCAAGAGAGTATGGTGCATCACGAATTGTAGAAGCAATTACTCAGTTTGAGCAGGGAGAGCTGAACACAGATCAGTATCGAGAACGCTGCTGGACTGTTTTGGCTCAACGACCAGAACTGAAAGAGAATGTGCTACGACAACTTAAATCAACTGAAGAGCAAAGTTTTTGGAACGAAATTGACGTGCATAAGATTTTGCACAACGAAATTCCAATTTTCTTCGAGAGGTTGGTAATTTGATACGTGATATGTTGTGAATGTGTTACTTTAAAATAAGATACTATTGGAAGTAGGCCGTGCCATAGGGTAGGCTAACTAGGCTAAAGCCTAGGGACGCCGTGATTTTCAGATTTAGAGGTAAGGGCAGACATGGGCACGTTTTTTCCGGTGGGGGGAGTAGCGATCCCCGGATGGAGAGGTATATACCCCCCCAAATTCCCAAAAAAAATTTGCTCCTGAGAAATACGTTTGGGAAAAACCTCATCCTCCCCCTGGCGACCTTTTTTTTTAAAAAAAGGTCGCCGAAATCTCAAAATTTTTTGACCATACCCCCTCCAACCAGTTTTGGCCGGAGGTATGGAGGTTCTTGGGGGGTATATACCCCTCATACCTCCCCTACGCCCATGTCTGGGTAAAGGTATCCCCTTACGTTGGGAGAGGGGCGCCTGAGAGGCGCCGAAGGGCGCCGGGAGGTAACGGTCCCCGACGCCCCGATTTTTGAAGATAAGGGTCCCCCCTTACCTAGTCAGCATAAGAGTGCCGTCACCCCATGGCACGGGCCTGATTGGAAGCAGCTATTACTTCTTCTGTAAAACCCGTAAGAAATGTAAAAAAAGGTTTTCTCAGACTGCAGTCTGTCTGTATGATCTCTGCGTCCTTGAGGGATTTATACTTATATTGACGGGAAAATGTGATACCCCATGTTCAATTTGAAAATATCATAATAACAAGTTTTCAGCGTTCTCAGCGAAAACATCAATGCTGACTTCTATTCGCTGCCAAATGATCACAGAGGGATAATAACAGATGTTAACAATTGCGATAAGTTAACGGAACTTGCAAACATTTTGGGGATGAAGAGAGAAAATGTGAAGTTTGTATCAGGATCAGAAGCAGAAATTTTGGTCGGTATTGATGCCGAGTGGTCTGCATACAGGCGCTTCAACAAGTACGTTGAAAATTTTAAATGTTACGATTATTGTACTCAGTTGAAATTTTCGATGAAAGCGTCATAGCATTAAAGAAATTACATTGCAGAGCTGCACTTCTTCAAATTGCAACTGAACAAAATGGCATCTTTCTGCTTTATCTGGATACAGATAACGTTGATTACAAACGAGATCTACTTGAATTTCTGTGGGCGTTCTTCAAGAACAATCGAATCATAAAAATTGGTATCTTAGTTTTCGTGTAACGCGACCACACAATAACATTGCGTGTTATTTAGGCTTCGAATTCAATGGCGATCTAAATGTTCTTCAACGCACCTTTCCTTCTTGCAAGCCACTTTACGCACCTGCGATGCTTATTTCGCTCGAGAAAATTGCGAAGAAGGTAAGATTTTTATAATAATGTTCTAATTTCTCGAAGCAAATAAATAAATAGTACCATTAACAAACGATTATTTTCAGCATAAATTATCGTCAAAACTGAACGATTTATGCGAAAAGTTTCTAAAGAAACCGCTGAACAAAGCAGAGCAGTTGTCAGTATGGAATCGTTGTCTTTTGCGCCCGGCACAGCGGAATTACGCAGCACTGGACGCCTACTGTCTGATTGAGCTGTTTAGGGCAATGCCAGAGACGCTGCGTACTGACGCTCAGCAGCTTGCTACTGAGAAATTAGCGCATCATGCTCACCATCTACCGTTGTTTGTGCATGATTTACCCGATAATTAATTGTTGCTTCTGTATTCGTTCACTCGGTATACTCACTTACACTGATCAAATTTTTAATTCACACCTTTCATTTCCATATCTAAAAAGGTTAAAAAAGCTTAAAATGGATTCACTAGAATTTCGTCATATTAGAGCAGATTTGGTTGTGACGTATAAAATGTTCCTTGAGAAAGTTAACCTTAGCTTTAATGATTTCTTTATAGTTGTTAGCACACGATAAAACACGATCAAATGGAATTAAATTAGAATGCGAAAAACCCCGGTTAGTCATTAAGAAATATAATTTTGCTATAATTTCAGCACGGGGCTGACTTCGTCTGAATGTGCTCTTCGTAGTTCTTACATTCTTAGCAAGCGTGTATTGCAGGGTAAGAAAGCGATAGCGTAGGGGATTTATTACCGTAACACGGGCGTATCTCAACGGCGATAGAACACGGGACAGAGCACGAGCAGACCCATGTCCGCCGATCAGTTTTACAACAAGAATAAAGTTCGGCTCAAGAAAATCACAAAAAATCGAAAACCGACGAAATGCACTCATGAAATAACAAAAATTGCAAAAATTGAAATAACAAAAAAATTTTCAAACTCGGTCAAAATTTGGTCAATTGTGGAACTTAACTGGCTGGAACTACCGATATTTATTGCAAATTGTGCAAAACCATGAGTCAAACGCTCATCCCGCGCCGTTGCATGATAGATAACGAGAGCTACGTTCTGTTGTCAATGCCGTTCTCTGGTGCTCTATGTGACTGCCACATCGGTATTTGCGAGCAAGGACCGGTTGACTTTCTCTTATCAGTTATCAGCCAGAGCTAAACACACACGACCGCGGCGTACGCAAGCAAACGGACGACTGCGATGTACACGGTCGTATGTGCCTTTGTGCAATGGTGAAATTGTAATGGGCAGTTGCAGACCACAATGCCCCAATTAATATTTTTCCAGACACAGCAGATGACTACTTGGGCAGATAATCACAGTCAATAACCCAAATTCTGGTAAGCCAGTATTTTAATGGTGGTTAAATTTTGAGTCTCTTCAGTTTGCTGAAACATGCCATTAATATCCCTAATTATACAGGAATTCCGAAAGCGATGATGTTTATACACCTTGAGATCTGAAATTTGCTGATGTCAACTTTTTTATTGCTGAGCTTTCGGAATTACCGTAACTCTGGCTAATGTGACTTACTTTCATTAAATTTTGCTCTCTCTGAAGTCACGTTGTAAATCATAAATCGATGTTTCAGTTCAGACATGGGAAGCAAAAAGAAAAAAAATTGAAGGAAGATTTGGCCATTCGAATGTCCAGTGATAAGTACTTGGTAAGCAGTTCATAATTGGTTTTCCGTGCTGATATATAAATAATAAGCCAATATTGTAATGGTGGTTAAATTTTGATTGTATGTATTACCTAAATGCCTTCAATATGAGATCTCACAGGGCATTCGGTTCATCGACCCTTCCGTTTGCTGAAACATGTCGGTTCGCTATTAACATCCCTGATTGTACAGGAATTCCGAAAGCGATGATGTTTATACACCTTGAGATCTGAGGATTGACAATGTAACAGGATCATAATGATCCGCTGATGCCAACTTTATCATTGCTGAGCTTTCGGAATGTCAAAATTTCTGGCTCTCTGACTGAAATTGGCCGTGTTTTTGTCCTGCTTAATTCATTATTCGTTTACTGCACTTTCTTTTTGTAAGCATCTGTACAGTTCAGATGGTACGTATGAAACGCAAGTGGCAAACAACTTTCGCTTTTTTCAGGAAAGTTTATGAGAAAACCGGAATTCTGCAAAAGAAGGTGACTCAACAATTTTGGAACAACCTTGGAGACCTGGAGACTGTAAGTTATTCGGCCGCTTTGAAATCAATTTAAATCGAGATCAAAAAGCAATGATGTCTCATTGTCAGTTCTAAGGTCTGAATTCTTGTGAAGTCAATAAATTTGCTGAGCTTAATTCATGAAGAGTCATTTTTATTCAAAGATGTTACCGACTCATGTTCCGCAATATTTTAATCTTCAGGGATGCAAGAAAAGATACAAATCTGACCATACCAGTACTTCGGAAATTCGGTCAGAGAGCCAGAAATTTTGAGAAAAACGGAATTGAACAACCCTTGGAGTCTATGCAATTGTTTAGGCCGATTTTAAATCAATTTGAACCGAGAACGAAAGCAATGATGTGTTATTCTATATTATGGGCTTCTTAGTTTACTTGCTTCTTCTTCTTGAAACTATTTCTTGCTAACACGTGTACTTTATTGGTTTGTATTTCACAGAAATATGTCTCTGTACAATAAATAGCGAAAGCATTCAACAAGAAGAGAACGTTGAAGATCAATGGACAAAAGTCGAAACACATGTACTGTTTAACAATTTACTCCGTTGCATTTGCAATTTCTAGGTTTGGGTAGTCGTGATGACTTTTCAGTCCTTCTAGTCTTAGATAAACATATTTGGCGATCAAACAACTATCTTCCAACTAAAGTTTGAAACAGTATTGCGTTGTAAAAATGGAAAAGTAAACCGTTTGTGAATGACGCGATAAACGCAACAAAACAAAGATCGCCGAAATTTGAATTTGTTCATAATTAACATTTTTACTGGGTAAAGAGAAACGGGAGGGTAACACCGCATCCTATCAAGCAAAGAAAATCATAAACCTATCGTTGTGAGATTCAGGAAGTTTTGTTTTACACCTCAGCGATACTCAGCGAACACAAGTTTGTGTCAATGATGAACGCCTGAGACAAAATCATTTCATTTGTCATTATTTTTCTTTCGAAATTTACCGATGGCGAAATTTTGATTATATTCATATGACTATAATACGATACACAAGATGAGACATGGAAGTGCGCGACAGATTACGCCGTTTCCACTCAGCGGCCCGAAGCAGGTCGCGACAGAGTAATGGAATGTGAAGTGGAGTGCGGATGGACAACAATGGACACGAACGCGGTACGTTCACAGACAGACTCATTGTCAAAATCGATAATATGAACGCATCCTGTAAGTGACTGTTGCGGTAGAAATAGTCAAAAAACACTTTCAATGGCATTTGCGGCGCGTTATAAATTGTCGTGGGAAAAGTTCAGGATTTATGTTGTATTAGTCGGAGAGACAAGGATCGCGGTTATTAAAATCTAGGTAATTCTGTCTCAGTTTGTCAGCAACCACGAAAAATGTTTGTGATTTTGCGAGTCCTTCTTTAGTATGATTATGACTGCATCTAGAGCAATCGAATAGATATAATATAGCTGATGTGTTGCGTAGGTTTCGAATGAAGAACAAGTTGTGTAGTTTGCTCGTGTCGAGCACTCGCGTTGAATTCATGCCTCAACTGGTTTGTGATGAAGGTTTTATTCGATCATAAAAGCGCAAGAACCCGACTGCCCTCAGCAACATAAATCTGCAAATTTCATTTTGATTCGTTCTAGTTTTCTGGCCATCGCATATTTATGTCATCAGTGCACCATCAAAAATTGTAAGTCATCATTTTGTTTTGCCTTCCTTCAGCGGCAAACGGAAAACATAATTAAAGAAAGTCAAGGTCTTCCACATAAATCGTGTCCAATTTCGTTGACTCAGAAAAAGAATCTTAATAGAACTTATCGAAGCCTTTGTATTGCACCTAAGACGTCAGTCAAGCCATTGTAGGAGAAAATTGCAATTTACGTACGTGTTCAGATTTTTGATTTGCAAGGCGAAAATAGCGTCAATAATGGTGCCGTCCACGAAACCATAAGAATGCGCTCAACTGATTATTACCTCTTGGCTTGTTTCTTTGTACTTCTCACGCGCGTTTTTCCATCAGACTTTCAGACTAGATACAGCCATCTCAGAGACTGACTGTCCACATTAGGGCCAAGACTAAAGTTATCTTCTTCAATGCTTTATGGAATCTGGCTGAGTGTAGCTATTTGCAACTTTATTGAGAAAAATGACAGACCGCAGGTGCGTAGCGAATGTTATCGTCAGAGAATGGCTTCTTTCTTGTTCAGATTCAGAGAGCCTTGACTTCAGATAACGATTTCGTTCGAAACCCGATCATTTTCATGGTTGCAACTTATCGTGAGGGTTTATGTCACCACCCCTCCTAATTTCCCACCGAGCGCCATCTTGCACCAGACATGAGCTATGAGCAAGCGGGGGGATATGGGAATTTTAGACCCCTCTGGGAGTCAAAAACCCTAAATTTGATGTAGATATGATGGACTTTGCCAGAAAAGAAATGTTTTGGCGAATAAATATTTTGGACAAGCACTGAATAGAATAAACTTTTTTGGCCGAAAGCCCCTTCCCTCAGCCCGATTCGTGCCCATGTCAGCCGCACACCCATGACCATGTCGATGTTGGATCATGGTAGAGCGTTCTGCCAATACGTATACAGCAGAGGGGGGGGGCACGGGTTGGCGTCTGGGAGGGTACAAATTTTTTTCTGGAGGAGGGTATAGAGGGGTACAGACCAGGCGCGAAGGTAGAACTCAAAGGACGAGGGGGCAAATCGGCTCTTCAGAGGGGAAAATCGGCAAATCGATAAGGGGGACCCTTCTCTCTTTTTTGGGACGGAAAATCGACGGGGGGCAAACCCGACTGACGGGGGGGCTGCGCCCCCTCCCGTCCATCCCCCTAGCTTCGCCCCTGGGACAGACTGGTTAGAACCGCTCATACCTGTAACGCTGGTCAGCTACACATGCTGGCGGCCAGGGAGGGGGGGGGGGTCGCCGGAGTACGGTACATCGTGTCGGGATTTTGGCTCGAAATTCAAAAATTCAAATTTTTTTGCGGCCTTCGGCCGCAATCACAGGGGGGACCC
>JAQGCX010000697.1:0-14601 GCA_034700205.1 Plectus parietinus | reverse complement strand
GGTATCGGTATCAATACCATACCGATTATTAATCGGTATCCGGTACCGGTATCGGTATACCGACCACATCTATAGTACATACATAACAAAGAGTATTAAAAATGAGAATTACATAATTTTAAAGAAGTAGGCCCGAGTGACGAAACTTCGTTGAGACCTAATTTCAGCGTGCGTCTGTCGTCAGTTTGTTTTGATCGTGGCCAACGAACTAACCGGCTCGGTGGCGCGGTGTGGTAACTTAATCACAACCCGTTCTACATGTTTCGGCCATGCCGTTAGAGAGTAGTCCAGACCTGACATCATGTTATTGTTCGCCATATTGATGTGTTACCTCTCAAGTGAATAACAAGAACCGAACCCCTTTATTCAGTTACCGTATATTTGTTCCCAATTAAGAAAACTAATCATGATAGTGGCCAATGGCGTTGCACCAGTTGAAGAAGATATTAAAACTAATGCGGCAGAGATTACCATCAGTCGACAAGCGTGGAATCAGGAGCAATTTGACGTCAAGTTTGGTCTGTTGCCGACGAACCGCAGTCGTTATCGGGATAAGCTGCGGAAGTCAGCGAAAAGCTGCTGTGCGCCTTACGCAAGCGCTCAAGGTTTTCTCTCTTCACTTATCCGCTTCGTCCCAATTTTTCAATGGTTGCCGAATTACAAGTGGCGCGAGGACAGCACTGCCGATGTTGTCGCTGGCCTTACGATCGGTATCATGAATATACCACAAGGAATGGCGTACGCTGGACTGGCCAGTGTCCCTCCCGTATATGGGTTGTACACTTCCTTCTTTCCGCCTCTTATTTACATGTTATTCGGCACTTCCCACCACGTGTCAATGGGTGAGAAACGTTTAACGTTTAAAACGAGCAGGCCTCACGTCATCATCAAGACAGAACCTCCAGAGCGAGGCTCGAACATAGCTGTAGCTGGGGTCCGAGGCCAGGGGGAGTTGGACCTCGGCCGGGAGGGAGAGGTGCCCTCCGTGTCGGGATTTCGCCCGCGAATTCAAAAATTCAAAATTTTTGCGCCGCAATCACAAGGGGAACCCTTACCTATTTTTCGGCCTCCTTCGGCGGCCGGGGGCTGCCCCCCTAAACCCCCTCTGGCTACAGCTATGGGCTGAACCAGGCGCGCAGGCAGCAGGGGGGACGGGGGGCTGGGTCCCTTCCCCGTCCTTTTGAAAAAAACGTGTTCGCCACGTGGTGGCGAAAAAAATCTTATAAAAAAAACATGTTTACCACGTAGTGGCGAAACTTTTCTGAAACATTTGCCTGGGCTGGACCATTTCACTTTTGGGACGGCTGACCTCTGTGGCAGTTGCGAGTTGAAATTGGCCAACGGCGAAATTTTTGCGTATGGGTATAGCGTTCGCGTTTCTCGGGCCTGAGAAAATGAATAGAGTATGAGAGAATGGGAGTTGGAATGCTTTGTTTGGATGAACGTATTGATTTAGGTGCGGCCTCAGTGGTGAGTTTGATGGTTGGCACTGCTCGTCTGCGTGTCCTACCTGATCAGGCGACTGCCATTATTTCGCCACTCGTCAATGGCACTCTATCCACTGGATCAGACATGAACCAATTTTCGCCGATTCAAATCGTGACGGCTCTGAGTCTCGCTGTTGGACTTGTCCAGGTCAGTTAATGTCATTAAGACTTCTATTCGATTCGACTCACTCTGCTCTATATGGTGTTATGACAATTCATAACCACGAAAATTCATAACAAAATGGAAACGACAATTCATAACCACGTCAGTTCGTAACAACGACAACTCATATAACCGCGACGATTCGTAACCACGACGATTCGTAACTACGACAACTCATAACTGCGTCAATTCATAACGCGACAGTTCGTAACAACGTCAGTACCGAGCGCGAGAAGGGTCCGGTTCTCGCGATATCGTGCGATATCGCGCGCGACGTGCGAGACAGCGCTTTATGATAGCGGGAAAAGCGCAGCGAAGCTCGCTGCGGAGACAGTTGGTGATTGACTAATTGACATAACTGTCACGCGAGACTGCGTGAAACCGTCTATTGTCTATCCTAAAGCACTGTCTCTCATGTCGCGCAAGATATCGCCAGATATCGCGAGAACCGGACACTTCTCGCGCTCGATTCTGTCGAGGAACAGAAAATAACAGCTCACGGGGTTTCAGCGTTCGATTGCTCAAAATCGCGCATCATACAAACTGTTTCAGCTAGCAATGGCTCTGTTGCGATTGGACTTCTTAACGGCTTACATGAGTGACCAAGTGGTGTCTGGGTTTTCAACCGGCGCCGCATGTCACGTGTTTGTTGCGCAGCTCAACGAAATCACCGGCGTCAAATTGCCCCGATACGAGGGCTTCTTTCGTCTTTACTATGTAAGTTCCGTTTTGTCATTGGCTAATTATTTAAAGACGAAGGCAATGAGACATGGTTTCAGTTTTTGGCTGGTGGAGAGAAGGGGAATTTGACCAAAGATGCTTTCATATCCCACAATTTGTCTAATATTAAGGGATGTCCCATGGTGATTTTGTTTTTTGTGGTTTGATTTAAATCGGATGGTCCAGTCTGTTCAGCAGCAACCAATAATAAGAGTTGGTGGGTTGCCCAACGAATGACCATTGCTTCTTCCTTCCTTAAGCGAGAGTCAAAATGCGTATTGGCGTATGCGTAGGCTCGTGGGCGTTTTTGGGTTCCAGTTGGCGGTGCGTCGCACTCTGAAAGCTTGTTCTCGACGTCGCACTCTGAAACCGTTTGAGCTGATTCTAAACTTTTTGAATAGAGAATGATATCGGCTACAGTATATGTTGGTCGACGTTAGGTTTTTACGCGTTTCTTTGAGAAAACCTCGAATGAGTTTGAAAATCGACTTCGAAGAAAGTCGTATTCTTGAAGTAAACATTTGAATTTCCGCCAACAGTTGTATAAATTCTAATTATTTTTCAATATGTTGTAGCGGATATCATTTTCTATTCAAAAAGTTTAGAATCAGCTCAAACGGTTAAGTTTTGGCCGAGAACGGGCTTTCAGAGTGCGATGCACCACCAATTGAAACCAGGGCCGGATTATAAATGGGCCACATGGGCCCGTGGCCCAGGGCCCCCGGTTTACAGTCACTTAAGGGGGCCCCCGACGTCACTCATCAACCAAAATTGCAAAATTACGTTGAAAAATTTGCCTTCAACTGTACAAAAGTTCAAAAAATTTTCCGCTGCCGTTCAAAAAACACCAGAATTTTGCTTTCGGCAGCAAAAATGTCCAAAAACTTTTGCCTGCGGCGCTCAAAATTGAAAAAATTTGTCTCCTGCGGTACGTTAGGGGGCCCCCCGTACTCTAAATCCGGGCCTGGTGGCACGCACAGTCCTCGGTGAAGTCGTCGCCGGCGGTCTGCGTGACCACTTGGATGATCATGGTGGGCATGTCGACGCGCTTCACCACGTCGTCTTGTTTTGGAACGATTTGAGCACGACCGCCAGCTCGTGATGCGTTCCTTCTTGTAATTGTTGGCCGGCAACTTTTCTTCCGAGTACCCTTCCATGTCGATGACGGTGCGCGCGCTGTCCGATCCTCCGTCATACTTTCCTGCGTTCGGTGCCTTCTGCTGATCCGTTTGTGATTTCTGTTTTGGCGCTTTGTTCCGTTGGCGTCTCCTGAGCGGCGTTCTCTTCCACTGGTTTGTCTTTCTTTGCTTTTCGTCGCCTTCGAATGTCAAAACAATAGAAGAGGATGCCTGCGATGATGAGCAGCAGCACTCCCCCGATGACGCCGACCACAAGTCCGACGATCAGGCCGACATTGCTGCTCGCTTCCGAGTCACTTGCTGTCGCGTTAGCGGTTTTGTTGGTCGTCACGCTTCTCGATATTGGTGTTGACTCGTCTGCAGTGGATTGTTCAGTTTCTTTCGTCGTTGTATAAGTTGTTGGCGAAGTGGTGGTGGTGTCGGGAACTATTGACGTCTATGTGGTGGGGGTTGTTGGTTCAGTTGTTTCTTCTGTGAGTTCAGTTGTCTCCACCGTGGTGCTGCAGCAGCACAAGTATCCGAGACCATAGGTTGCAAACTTTTTGACATGGTTTACTCGTCTTCTTGATTACCGCCGCATCGATCTGGCAATGCGAAGTTTTCTTCATCGATATGCAGACATTAAAATTCATCGATGTTTTTTTCGTCCGACTTGAAAGCGTAGCACGCCTCGCGTTCGAAATTGCACGCGCTTGCGTCTTCTTTTTTTTGGAAGACTTCTTGGAGCAATATCAATTCAGTGTAGCACTTGGCGGCGTCGGTCTCGGTGCAGACGGTGGCGATGCAGATGACGAAGACGATGGTGGCGGCGGTGAACTGGGACAGGAGCATTTCTGCTGGACCGATCGCTCTTGAGCAGCAAAGATGCTCAAAATGGCGTTTGATATGGTGATTATCCCAATTCGACATACCGTATTTTGCATGCTGAAAAGTTGTTCAATCCGGATTGAGTTGCTTACACTCGATCTCGTTGCATTTTTTAAAGTCTTCTTTAGCAAGATTGCACTAAGAAAAATTTTAGCAGATGTCATATTACTTTCATAGTCTCTGAGTTCAATTGTGATATGATCTATTTCGCAGAAACAAATTAATACAAATTAATGTGCTACGAAATCAGTTGGAATGTTGTTTATTCTGAGACAACAATCTAATGTTTTGTCGTGGTCTCCGTCCATTTGCTCCAGTATTTGCTACTTCACGTAATGACTGGAAAACATTTTTTAAAATGAATAAGCGATTTGAAAATTTTGACTTTCAGTTGCTATGGAACAATTTTTATTTGTCAAGTGAAAAAACGACAAATGCAAACGCATGGTGTGGTTGTCTTTGCTGCGCCTGCACATGCAATGGTCGCAGTCGATATTACGATATTGTCTGCACGGAATTCCAGAGAAGAAGTCAAGCAAACCCTGTTCATTTCACGCTGTGTTGTGCGTCGGATATTTAACTTGGGGACATCAGTCTGCGCGACAGACCATTGGGCGCATCTCTCCGTGGGCGCCGCAGGGTTCTTCTTCTCATCGGTGCGTTGGCGACTGTCACAGTCGCTTTCATCAAGTTTGTTGATCAGTTGTTTGCAACAGAACATGCAAGAAAAACATAAAAATCAATGTAGCACACTGCCCTGTTTTCACAGCGGAAGAGATGACATCTCTATGCAAACAAGAGCGAGCGACACGGCAGTCATTACATCTAATCCACTAATCCTATAGGGTAAAACTGCCTAAAACCGGACACGTTCATTTTTACGAATATGATAAATGATCCGGGAAAGGTTGAGCGTGAAAGTTGCAAAGCTCAGAGTGATCTGCAAGCTGATACAAAAATTTTTCCCTTGCAATCCGTCATGTTAGAATACATTGAGGTATGCGGCTTTAAGAAATGTCCGGTTTTAGGGAGTTTTACCCTACACATGTAATGCGCGTATAAGTTGGATTGCCGCGTGTGTGAAACGATGGACGCTGGGGATTTGAGCGTGGACGGACGCGTGGCGACAGCGACTGACCAGACCAGCGAGTGGAATGTGTGTGTAGGTGTGGGGGACGTGACTTCCTGGTCAACTGTCCGACGCGACCGTTGTTTGCGAGTAACGGGACGGCGGCCTTGGGGAGGTAAACGGCCCGGAGGTCGCACCCGTGTCGCATCGGCGCTCTCACGATGGCGATCGAGATGCGGCCGTTCGGACAGACGCCCGTCGACGCTAAGATCGGCCGTAGCATTGTTCGCAGCCGACGAGGGCAAAGTGGTCATCTGCAGGTCACGCTGCGCAGTCCCTCGAGGGCAATGGCCGGGCAGGCAGACGAGAGAAATATATTCTGATACTTATATTGTCCGTCTCAGCGCACAATTCCAAAGACACAAACGACGGAATCGACCGAGCACGCCGAACCCAGTTAAGTAGGCCTGCCGCGACAACATACGCAGTAACGTACAAGAACACCACTTAGTCCAATTATCACAGGCGACCAAATATTTTCAACACTAGACGCTCTCGTTATTCGCAATTTTGCATGAAATATGGTCATCAACAAGGCCATCTTCAATGCACAACCGAATGAGACAAAAACAGAATGATAAGCAGTTCGGATTTGCGTGTCAATGAAGCAATAGTCAGTATTGGTTCCAGATCCATTCCAAATCTTCCCACAGAAAAGAGAAACGAGGAAAGAATTTCGCACATTTAGCACAAAAGATAGAAGGCGCACAATCGGTCGGGAAATGGGGCAAACAAATCGTTCTGTACTTTACTTTGTCATGCGCAGCACACCACGAACGAATAACTAACAAGATGGGAACAGAGACTGTCTCCTAGCGCCCAAAAAATTCAGCGAGATCAGACACGTAGTAACCAAGCAAAAATTTCGGAGCGAATCGCGTTGCGTATCGGCTACACACATGGGGCCATCGTAACGATTAAACAACAGTCATCAGTCAACAATTGGGCGCACAAATCGATCAATTGGCAATGTACAAGAACACGGTCAGAGCGCGGTGACTTGGATGTCGGGCTCGTCCTCATCGCCGTCGCTGTCGCCTTCGTTCTCGAGGGAGCTCTTCTCCTCGTGGTAGCCGCTCTCGTCGCTCACAGAGTCCGGCTCGACGGTGGCGCCGACGGACCGTCGTCGCTCCACACCCGAATCGTCGACGAGGTTCAGTCGCTGGACGCCGATGTCGATCTGCATTTGCGAGCGCAGAAAGGGCGAGCTGCCGCCGTCGCTCGAACCCGCCTCAGAGTCCAAATCGCCCGCCAGCGGATCTTCCGCGTAGCACAGCGACTCCACGTCTTCATCCTATGACGAAGCGCATTAGAATCAAAACATTGCAGCGCCTTCCGTTCAGTTCCAATTATCAAACCGATAAATTCACGATTCCCAACACTCGCGCCCTTTCGCCACAATTGAAACGTTGACGATCGCCCTTGGCCGATAATTCATTCAAAGGAGCGCACATCGAACCTACTTTTTTTGTCATGCGAACCAAAGGCGCACAACGGGAACTAGAAGTCGTGCTCGCAGCGGAGAAAACGCCAAACGGCTGGTTTCATCGGACAAAGCTCAATGGTCTCGCTCACAGCGGTGTCAGAAAAGAACGCCCCATACAATACTGTTTGTTTGCACACAAGGGAATTATTCAACGGAGATTGTCATCTAATTTCATATCAGCAACCGCATGGCATGCTATTCGTGCTTTTCATTTTTGTCCTGCCTGCCGACCATACCTGAGCAAGGTGGACGTTGGACCTCCATCACGTTTCCTGTGTGCACTTTTATAGTCTTACTGTACTCTAATATGCAAAATTTGGGTGCGAAATTCAATTTTTGTATTGAAACTTGAATTCCCGTGCAAAAAAGCAAGTGACGTATGATGAATCCTCTTGAATTTTTCGGCTTATGACATATGTCAAATATATAATGGCGGACTTTGCGCAGGTATGAATGGTCCCGACAAAAGTTGAACACAATCCCACGAGGAGTCCGTCGCATGCGGAAGTTGAACAGTAGGATGGACGCGGAACGAGTGGTTCACCCCAGGAAGGCTGAATGGGTGATACATGACGTCCAGCTGATCGCTAGGTGCGTGTCCGCGACAAAGTGTCACATGGTGGGCCGTTCGTCATAGGCGTGCTAGTGCGCGATATCGCCGACTCCGACGAGCGCGCGACCCGGTGGGTCCCCAGCTGGTGCAAGCTTTCATCTGCGATGCCGGCGGGCGATTCGTCTTGTGCGATGCGACACGACAAGCCGATCGTCACGAATTGTGTGCCGATTATTTGTGTGCGTTCCTTCTTTGCCGACCGACTTTCTCGGGGCCGCGTCGGCGGCCGTCTGCGCCCAAGCGCCGAATCGTGACTCAACGATGGATGAGAAAACCGGCCAACCATGCGCCGACGCAAGAAGAAGTGCACGGCGTACAGCGGCGGGCGAAGCCGTTCGCCCCTCCGAGGCGGCCGAGTGTGCGCATACCGCACGTGCCGTACCGCCAACGCCGCCGTTCAGACGCTCACGGTCCGCTGCAGACCGGCAAAGAAACGCGGAACAACTTAAAACTACTTAAACGATCTTGCCCACCTCAATGGCTTGCGCTCAGCATCTTTTGACGCATCGCTCGCGTTCCAAGGCTGCGAAATCGGAGCCGAAAAATAAATTGGCACCCGTCATCGCACTGTGCAAACACACGGTGGGCAAACCGAGATTCGCCATCGCCGCGCAGGTGACCGCGCAAAGAAATGCTACAGTCGTCTGCTCGCTCGTCTTTCGCCCACCCCCCAACAATCAGCGTCGCCCACCGACCACTAACACGCGCGCGCAACGGTTCGTCAGAAAATTAACGGCCGCCAAGATGTCGCAGCGACCTATCGCACGTACGACGTCAGCGCACGCACACCACTATCAGCGCAGCAGAAGAAAACGCGGGCGTGACGTAAAATCGCCCACCTCTTGCGGTAGCTGAGATTCTTCCTCCTCCGCCTCGCGGTCCTCGTCGATACAACCTAGTCTGGGGGCGCTCTTCGACCGACTCACGGGCGGGCGGAAGTTGAGCGTGCCGGTGTGCAACAGCTGCTTCCTGCGCGGACACGTCGTCATGCCGGTGACCGTGCCGTACAGGCGAGTGTTCTGGGTGGCGATCTTCTCGCGCTTGTATTCGGCTAGCGCCGTCTGCAGGAATGCGTGCAATCGCAGCGCCACGCTCACAGGGTCGGCCAGCTTGCGACACAGCACGGCGTGGCAGCGCAGTTCGGGCTTCATCCTCTTGCCCTCGTGCTTGTACACCCAGCAGAACACGCGCGGGTACTGCGTCGGCGCCACGCAGTAGGTGATTCGATGCGCCTGCAATTATCCAAGGTTTAAGAATTGCACGCATCAACACGTCCAGCGTACATTCGTTATCAAGACGCAGAGACCGAGCAACAGAGACTCATTAGCTAATACGTACCCAATATTCCGTCAGGCCTTGTTGTTTCGTTTCCGCCTTTAATCCGCTGCGAGTAACAGCCAACTTCATGTGCAGATCGGGCCGCGTTCGGGAACAATAAGTCTTCCAGATGAGCGCCAAGGGCTTGTCGACACAGCCGTCGCCCTTGGCGAGGACGGTGAGGACGTTGCCGAGGTAGACGACGTTGTAAGAGTCGTCGGGCGGGTTGATGGTGTAGCGCTTTCTGCGGAAAGGTAGAGTGAAGAACTGAGAAGACGAAGAGGTGCCGGGCATGTTCCAGGGCATGGCTGCAACAGAAGCGGGCGATCAGACGACCGCCGACAAGCGGAGTGGTGAGCGACACGACGCGCGTCTCCTTCTCGTGCGAACGACGGCGGTTTGGACAAACAACGCGCTACCCGCAGAAGACACGAGACGAGACGTGCGCTTTTTTCGCACAACAACAACACACGCCTGGTAGTGAGCGGCGCTCGCACCGACTTCGGACGCCGCGTCACTTTTGGCCGACGCCGTCGCCGTGGTGCGCCTATCGCGGTGCCGCGATCTCGGCGCACTAAAAACGAATGGCCGCCTCGACGGTCGACGACGCATTCTGGCGCGCAGCACGTGAGACGGCGGGCGACGGAAGGCGGGCGAAAGGAGAAGAAAGGAAGGACGATGCAGACCTTGGGCGCAATCGAAACCGCACAGGTAACGAGCAACGCGACGGCAGAGAGACGATGGAGGCCGTCGCCGGACAGCGCGCCGGTCAATAATGCCAACGCCGAGGTACACACTGCGGCGCCCAGGTAGACTAAACAGTCACAGGGGCCGGCGACCGCGTCCGATCTGTCCGTCCGGCCGCCGGCCGCCTAATCTCGCAACGCACCGCCCGACACTGACACACGGTCGCCTGCCCACGTCCTCATGCGGGGAGAGGGACCGTCAAAGTCACCCACACAGGTAATAAGCCCTGACGGCCATCGAAACAACATATCCACTCGATCACATCAACGCACACTCTATACACGTTTACTCACACCGCCGCTCCATTGAACGCGACAGCACGGCCTATTAACACTCGATCGAGGGCGACAACTGGGCCAATCAGCCACAATCCAAGACGGACCACCGCATACTCCGCCACAGAACTGGCGCAAAACTCGCGACACTGACTGAGATCGCAACGAGAGCATCTTCATCGGCATAAACGAGCCAAACAGGCGACAGTAATACGGCGCAATCAATCGATGTCGAGCAGCACGAGGGGGCGGCGGGCGCCGTCCACATCTACGCTGATGAGAATGCCGTTCAATGTGCCGCCGACTCGTCGGGCAGCGCGACCACAGGGAGCAATAAACCGCGCCGCTATTCTCTAAGCCGTCCATTTCATGCATCTGCAAAGTGGCGCATTAAAATACGCCAGCCAAGCGTCCGTCCAACCACCGACAGGTAGTTAGGTGGCCGCCGACGCCGTTACACACAAATACAAACATGCGAATGTCTTTGTCGGGTCGCGCGTTCAGGGACCCACTTTGTGAATAAAATACGGCAACGATAAGGACAATATTTGCGCACGCCGAGCCAACAAACACTCCCCCACCGAAGCAGCGCCACCGACCACTCACGCAGCCACACGAGTCTGCCTCCTGTCTCCTCGCTCAGTGCCCGTGCAGGATGTTGAAACTAACCAGTTAAGCTGGTAAATGGCAAAAATTTCAATCAGTGAAGAGTGTTTATTGTTTGCGCCGCAGTCACCATCAGCCGCTTTCGCTTCGAAAGAAGTGTCTCGAAGGAAATGGCTTTAGCGATGCAAATAGCGCGATTAGAATTGCACGATGTTTCGAAATTAAGCTACATGCTAATCAGGGACTTGCAAAGTCGAAAAGATGATTCAAATCGTAGTCGACATAAACTAAGACTGTGCAAAAGTGCGATCTAAAGTCTTCAAAATTTAGTCGATGGTCGAATAAAAAAATGTGTCATCTACGGTCTTTGCTGGGGCCGGCGGCCAAAAGAAGCACTTATCCGAATGCCATCGATTACGTAGCGATTTGAAACCGGCTAGCGCAACGATGTCGTCAGCAGGACGAATAATTTTCCAAATCCGGTCCTCTGTGTCACGCGTAATGTAATCTCCAGAGACAGACATTACATAGAAAAATTTGCGACCGGAACAATTTCACTAACCCCCAAGGCACAGGAGAGAAAACAATACATGCAAAAGAACGGTCAAAGATTGAAGGGGAACATAACACAGAGGACTGCTCACCTAGTTTCTGTGTGCACATCTCGACATTTGATGGAACAATAGCGTACACCGCAACGTGTGCACGTATAGTTCGAGCTGAAACCGCACACGGCGCAGAAGTGTCGCACCGGATAGTTGCTCGACGGCGCGTGCGCCGAGAAGTAGCTCGGCTTGCTCGTGTTGTCCGAATTGCTCGCTTGCATCTACAACAATCGAATTCAGAAGAGAAAATTGCTGATCACCGAAACCACCAAACCGCCTTGATAGAATTACCAACTGAACCAATGAAATTTACGTTTGGGCTGGCTACGGTCATTACTTACATGTTCCTCTTCCAACAAAGCGTGGAAATTCTTCCGGAATCGTTGCTTAAAGTGTTCGCCACGAATTTTCCGCTTCTTTTTACCTGAAAAATGTTCAATAGCTTTCGCGTGGCTCAATAGAACCGAAACCACCACAAAATGAATCAGCTACATTAATAAAATATGAATGTAAACAGTATCTTACTGGCTGGTTCGCCGTCTTCGTCGGTATTGCGTTTCTTTTTGGCATTCTTGTCTTCGAATTTCGGCATTTTCTTGTGCCATTGAAGGTTGGCATGGGGGTCGTCGTGGAAATTGTCCTGTTCGAGCGCCTCCAATTGCTTTCTCAGTCGGCGCCGTCGTGCGACATCATCAAGCACTCGTTCATGCTCAACAGCTTGTAGCCGACCTGATATTCATATGCACAGTGAGGCAAATCATCAAATCATCACCGTTTTATCACCGATATTACTCAATAAACTTTTAAGCAAGATCTTCTTTGAGTTAAAAATACAGCACAAATCACAAAACCCATGCAATTTGACAAACTTCAAAAGAACCTACTTTTTGCATTCCGAGCTAAGAGCAAGTGCACTTTTACAATGAATTCCTTCCTGTTTCTGAATTACAGACATATTTATTTACCTGATTGCCGATTTGCAGAGGGCGCACTTGAGGCGGCCATTTATTGAAAATGATGCAAATTACGATTTGGCCTTGAAATTCTTCTCAAATTGAGCTTTTCTTCATCACTTCACGTGTTTTTTTAATACAAAACCACCCCAAAAACTTTTGCGGATTTGCGGATAATTTTTTCATTTTCAAATCGAAAACTTTGACACTCGCTCGCTCTACAATTTCTACGGAAAGAGTATTTTCGTTTCAGGACCTAAAATTTCTTACATGAAAATATAATATTTTTCGACATTAAAAAAAGTACCAGTGAATTGAACACAAATAAAATCATTTTCATTATGAATATTCAATCGAAATACTAAATTTCGTCTCTTTTTGTGATATATTTTCAGTCTATTGGGTTATTTTGATGGACGAATTGCATCTGTCATGTTGTCTTGAATGGAAATTCTGAATACAGTAAAGTCGATAATCAGTTTATCGTTAAGTTTTGAAAAACTTCGAGATGGTGCGCGGTATGGTCGAGTCGAGTTGGAACTAAGGAAGTTGGAATTTTTGATTGAAATTGTTGTTGGGTAGCTCCAGAGTTGTAATTTTTGATTGTATAAACTTCAGCGAGTCCGGTGAAATTAATTTATACTGCTGTGAAGAGAAATTGGAAGAAATGAGCTCATTGGAGGCTGTACAAAACTTCAGAGCAGTGACGGGTAAATATCATTTCCGCCTTCAAATTAGTAGTGAACTAATTGACGGTTTTAGGATGCGAAAGCGACGATGAAGCAGCTCACTATTTGGACGCTTGCAACGACAATCTCGCGGCGGCCGTCGATCTGTTCTTTCAACGGCAGCAGACCGACCTACCTCCGCAGAAAATGCAAAGTCAGCGTTACCCCAACAGACGACAACAGCAAGGCGATCACATTGGCGAAGGACCGTCAACCTCGAATGACGATGTGTAGGCACTGTTTCTCACTTTAGTTGGCTTCGGCGTCATCTTTTTATCAATGAACACTACTGTTTCAGCTTCGGAATGATTTAGCTCTTTTTTTCATTTCAGTGCGATGAATAGCGATGGGGATGACGAAGTGCGCGCTCCGATGGCTCCTACTCGCGGCGTCATAGTCGAGCAGTCCTACAATCAAACTTACAGTGCGTCTTTTGTCATTTACATCAGCAATCGCACTATCTCACATGAAATGTACTTTTTAGATCAGCGCGGTCGTCGACGACAGGCCACAAACTCTGTTTTCGATCGTTTCCGTGACTTTCGTGCGGAAGGCAGTAAGTACTCTGATGAAAAATCTCATGAAAACCTCTGAATATGTTCTAGGAAATCAAAGGGACATGTTGACGAGGGATCAGCAGAGAGACCCGCGCGCCGCGCCCGAATCAGAACACAAGCGACAGACGTTGGAATCACTGTTCCGTCCTCCCGTTGATCTCATTCACGAAGGAAATTGGGAATCGGTGCGGTTATGCTTTCATTTAGTTCTATGAGCAGTGTATTGCCACATCACTTGGAAGATCTTAAAACTATACATCTTTATCAGTCGTTGATGAGTCAGCGTTTTGGCAGAAACTGATTTTGAAGATTACATGGCAGAATGATGAAATCTCGTCGTAACGATACGTTTTTGTGAAAAAACTGCTTACTGGTTTGTCCTTGCAGGCTCGTCATACCGCCGAGGCTGAGGGGCGATGGCTGTTGGTGAACGTGCAGAACGTAGAGGAATTCGCCTGTCAGACGCTCAACCGGGATGTCTGGGCCAACGAGGGCGTTAGAGAGCTTGTTAGAAACAACTTTGTCTTTTGGCAGGTAAAAATTATCGTGTTCTTCATTACTATTAAATAGTAATGATGGATAAATTTACGGTCATGTTATTTTCTCTGTTTGATGTTGCTGTGCTGGTCATAGTTAGCTCTGACCTGTTGTTTCAGGTGTACCACGACTCGCCAGACGGTTCCCGGATGGAGACGTATTATCGCTTGGGCAACTACCCCGCCATCTTCGTCGTCGATCCGCGCACTGGCGAATTCATCGTCTCGTTCAGTCGGGTGCAAGACGCCGTTTCGTTCTGCGATCAAGGTCAGCAGAGAATCCTGTTGCGTTTCTGTTCGTTGTTTTTGTTGAAAATACGCGCAGTTTTTATTATAGTTTCACATTACGTTCAATCAATATCATTGCTCAAATTAATGAAGCAATTGTGCACTGGTAGTTTTGGTTGAAATTGGCGAAATCATAGTCAATTCAATCAACGTAGGTGATCGTTGGATAGAATACAGGGTGACCGAGAAATAACCTAACACCCCTTATATTTTTTGACTGCAGTGACCAAATTCAATGAAATTTATTTTAAAAAGGTAAACAGGTAAACTTGCACCAAGTTGGGACCGGAATGGACATGTCTTTGTATTAGGGCTGTAACGGGGACGGGGATTTCAAAAAGACGGGGATGGGGATGGGGATGAACAATGGGGATGGGGGAAAGTA
>JAQGCX010000696.1:0-14609 GCA_034700205.1 Plectus parietinus | reverse complement strand
AAGCTATATTCTCGTCATGCACTATTTCTCTCCCCCAGAAGAGCAGTATTCTGTCATATTTCGTACTCGCATTAGAAATTGTTCAATTAAAATGATGGAACTGGTAATATTAGCATCGCATCGGTTCCTTCTAGTAATTGACATGCACTGTTTGTTCGATGGAACGTCGCATAAATATTTACTCCACGTGAAACATACGCGGTCGTCTGCTCAAATGTTTGTTCAGAATTTAAGCTGCACAAAATGACAGTTAACCGACCTGATCGCCAGCGCCGATGTCTTCGTCTCTGCGATTTTCGTGAACTCCAGCGGCGATCTCTGGTGCCTGATGTTCCAACGCTACGAGCACATTGCACGTGTCATAATCGAACCCTATAAAATCACATTGCTGAGATATAATACACATTTTAAAAGAAAAACCGAGAAGACTGGTGTGATGCGAACTACTTTAAAACGAACGAAAAATATGTTAAGCACTTAAATGGAAAATACTTGCAACATCCGTTCGATTTTGTCTGTACAGCAAGCGGCATTATAAGAGTCATATGAAAGAATAGTCAGGTCGCATGAATAACATTTACCGACCAACGGCACTGTCGTCGTATCCAATCTTTTTGACGACACCACGAATCAGCGTCTGGTAGTCAACAACCGCTTTGCTGGTGATCTCACCGCAGATCAGAATCATCCCCGTTTTTGTCACCGTCTCTGAAAAAGACGGCAAGGCTTCATAATAATCACGCGTCAGGTTGGAGCCCGATGAAGCTGCGCGCGTTTAAAACATACAATTATCGATTAGGTTGGCACGGCACTGGGGAAGGCAGGGCTGAATTAACCCAGGCACTTTTGGCACTTAAGTGTCAGGTCCCCCCCTCCGGCCCACCGGCTGAAAAAGGGCCCCCGGGACCCCCTCCCCCTCGCCGTCGCAAGAGGCCCTCCCTTGGGCCCAAAGCAATCTAATACAACTAGGCGCAGCAAGAAAGTTACCAAAACTTACTAAAACTCAATTTTTCAGTGAAATTTTAACATAGAAGCCTGCAATGTATCAAAAATTTTCGCCTCCGGCGGGGCCAAAGGCGCTTGAACGCGCCCCTGGACCCCAAGCCGACATAGCTCGTGCGCTTCGCGCACTCTTCGCGAAAGGGGTTCCCTCCAAAATATAAATGTCAGATCCCCGAGCTCTTAATCCGGCCCTGGGGGGGGGGGCGACAGTAATTTGCTTACCGCACGCGACCTTTGCGTTGGGGTCCTGCGCGAGATGTGCGTCGAGTACGGCGTCGCTGATCTGATCACACATCTTGTCCGGATGCCCTTCGGACACCGACTCGCTGGTGAACAGGAACTCGTACACCTTCTTCGTCTTCGGCGTCATTGCATTCGCCTCGTCGTGGAATGACGGAAATGTTGCGAAGGAATCCATCGAGAAAAACTGTAATTGAAAGTGAAAGTAGTGAGTGGTGACAGTGTACACAGTTGGCATTTTGAATAAAATGAAAGGAAAAAACAACAAAAATATAGTTATTTCTTGAGCAAAGCGGCACACTCATTCTACAGATGATCAATGAATGGGCCATGATTCCGAGTTACGAACGAGACGGGGGCGCCGACCGATGAGCGCTCTGTGAGCTGAACACATTGGGGGTAGGCTTGGCGCCACGCGAACACACTCGCGCCGCTGCGCCGACGCCACGCCGCGTCGGGCTGAGGTCAACCAACGATTATCAATGACCGTGGGCGGGTTGGCGGGCGGGGTGCGCGCTTTATTAGCCTGTGATCGGAAGATGGTGCGAATTTATTTTGCTCTGTCAAGGTAAAAATCACTCACTCGCTTGCAAAGGTAACAGTTGGCGACAGTGACACAGAATTGCAAGAGACGTGGAGAATTATCGATCGTAACTCGCTTGCAGTCGACGCCAAATGAAACTGATCTCTGGCGCATCGGGACTGCGTTTTACGCGGCGGTCTAGCCATGCCGCGTGTATCCGCTTTTTTTGCGTCGTTCGTGGCGCCTTTTGAGCCGTGAAGGGAGAGCCATGGCGCAGCTGATATCATGATTCACCGTGCAGTTTGCAGTCTAGATAAATCGATAATTTATTTGTCCCGTCAAATTTCGCTGCACTGACAACAAGAAATTTGCTCGCTTTTTTATCATTCGGTACTCGCATGTCATGACGAATGGCGAGTTCGGTATTCTGCCGGCAACTGCAACAATGGGACTGCACAGAACGGAATATTCTATGAAGACACATTTGTACCATGTAGGTAACCCAGCGTCCTCAATGAAGAGGCGCGCTGCCAGATCCACGGAGACTCCAGTACTGTTTGGTAAACGGAGGGCAAACGTCAGAGACGAAATGTGTACAGTCGGACCCGGATAAGTGCACAAAATGCGTATCAATTGTTTGAGCACACACCAACATGAAAACTCACTACGCAGAACTGCGTAGCCTCTATGTGCGGTGGTGTGTGCTCAAACAATTGATACACATTTTGTTCACTTATCCGGGTTCGACTGTATTGCACATCGGAAAAAATTCCATGTGACATGTGTTCAACGCACTTTTGGCGTTATTTTAGGTTGACGGTCATGACGTTGGTCGAATTCACAAGATCAGAATAGGACACGACGGAAAAGGACCAGGAAGTGGGTGGTTTCTTGACAGAGTCAAAATCAGAAAACCTCCAAGTATCATTGACAAGCGGTTCGCAATTCGTTTTGTTTGCACATTTCATTCATGTTGGTCGTCAATAATTTGCAGCAAAAACTCGCTGAAAAGACAAAAAGAATTAAATGGTGAAAACCGAGTTCATGACAAGCATGGAAAAATCTCAGCAAGAAGAAGAGACAGTTTCGGTCGAGAGAGCTTGTCTGATTCGAGAAGCAGCAGTACCGAATCAAACAGATCGCATATTGGAGACAAGCTCAAGCAGAAGAACAGCAATAGGAAAGACTTCAACAAGAGCTTTGACCGACCAAAGTCAGCGTCTTCTAAGAAACATAAACTTTCAAGGAACGCTCGTGGCAGCTTGACCGATTCTGACACAGAAAGTGACAGTTCTCAATCAAGAAGAAGTAAAAGTAAAGATGACAAACAAAGTCACAAGAAAAAGGAACAACGACGGACTTTGTCAAGATCAGCATCAAATCGAACTAGTAGCCGGAGTGAGCGCTCGATCGAGTCGGAGTCCGACACCAAGAGCGACAGTGACATTTCCAAATCGAACGACAGCGAAAGAGATTTGACTTCCACTGATCAGAAACGCAGCAAGAAACACAGCAAATCAATGAACAGTGCCAGAGACAAACGACCCCACAGTTCACTGTCTCGTCAATCATCAAGGCAAGTCAGGTTAAATAATAACGTTGATTTTTTTGAAATTCAACTACTGAACAACGAAAATCAATTCATTTCGAATCTCCTAAAGCTTCTATAATTGTCATCCATAATATGGCATTTTATTTCCTTCATGGAGGAATTCTCATGTATTTTAGGTATCACATTGATTCACTAAGCGAATCCAGTGAGTCATCGGAAACTGATAGTCACAAAACGTTTATTCGTCAAAAGTCATCAGCTTCTGCCGGCAGTCGAACGTCGAGAAAAAATAAAGAAGTGCACAAAGTGAGCGACTCACGCAAATCTGCCCAAAAAGTGATTGAAGATCGAAAACGAAGGCAAAGTATACGAAAAATCCTGGACGCCGATGGCTTCGAAGTTTATCATTTTGTGTGCAAAAGATGGTTTGCCACCAGCGAAGACGATGGGCAAATTATTCGAGAACTTGTGCCCACTGACGAGCAAGGCAAGCCACTACAGGAAAACGCAATCCAGGAAAAGCAGTACGAACTGCACGTTTTCACCGGAGCTGATTCCGGATCGGGCACCGACGCCAATGTTTTCATCAATTTATACGGAGAACACGGCGACACTGGCGACCGACAGCTAAAAGAATCGTCCAACAGAAACAAATTTGAAAATGGCCAAGAAGATATTTTCACAATAGGCGCCATCGACTTGGGCAAGTTGAAGAAATTGAAAATCTGGCATGACAATAGTGGCATGGGATCCGCCTGGTTTCTCGACAAAGTCGAACTGATCGACAAGGACAAAAAGTATGTGGCGATGGACAATTTTGTGATAATGCAATCGGGAAGCGAGCTCTGCATTTCGGATTGTATCATGGGACCTATTTCATAAAACTGTTGAGCTGTTGAGAATTGAGGAATAGAGGCGCGCCGATTGGTCAGTTTTGAATTTCAACTGATGAACGCGCGCCTCAATTCCTCAATTCTCAATTCTCAACAGCTGAACAGTTTTCTGAAACAGTCCCCTGCCGAATGTTTTTGCTCGTCTTCAGCTACTGAATGAAGTTGTTGTCTTGCAGAACAATTTTTCCATGCGAGCAGTGGCTGAGCACAAAAGAAGGCGATGGACGGATATGCAGAGAACTGATTCCGTTCGACGAGAAACAGCTGCATGGCAAGTCGAGCGCATCGATGAAGGAAGAATTTGGGTTGGAAATGAAGGGCATGCATGCGACGCTTTCACCCTCCAATTTCCATCTTCAATTTGACCGTCTTTCAGCTCAAACAACAACGTTCGACGTGTTCGTCACAACCGGTGACAAGAGAGGGGCGGGCACAGACGCCAACGTTTATTTGGTACTCTTCGGGACCAAAGATGACACAGGAAAAGTGCAATTGAAAACATCACTCACAAGCAGCAACAAATTCGAACGCAAGCAAACTGATCAGTTCACGCTGGAAACGGTTGATATTGGAGACGATCTGAAAAAGATTATGTAAATTTTGCTTATTGTGGGCTTTCATGGTTATCGCGTCTTTCTTGTGACTGTTTAGAATCGGTCATGATGACGCCGGTGGTTTCGCAGATTGGTATGTGGAGAAAGTCGACATTGACTGCCCTTCGCTGGGCAAAAAATGGCACTTTCCTTGCTCAAAATGGTTCGGCACAGACGTCGACGACGGCAAACTGGAACGAGAGCTCTACCCGGCAGAGCTGGCGACGGAAAAATACGAAACTTGTACGAAATTGCTTATAACTCCTCTCAATACTGTACAAGAAGTGGTTGCTTTAAGGTGTTCCTTATGAATTCACTCTGTACACGAGCGACATGAAAGGAGCAGGAACGGATTCCGACATTTTCGTTGCACTATTCGGTCCGGATGGCAAAGCAACGAGACAAATTTCTTTAGCTCCAACTAAGCGTGAACGGAAGGAGCATTTCGACCGAGGTGCCATTGACAAGTTCATCGTTGAGGTAAATCTCTCACAAGTACCGGGCCTAAAATTGCCTGCTTGTTCAGCTGGAAGATTTGGAAGAAATTGTGAAGCTCCGCATTGGTCATGACGGAAATTCGTGGGGTTCCGGCTGGCACTGCAATCAAGTGACCGTGAAGAAATTGTTGGATCACAAGGGAGAGGTACGGTACGAATTACTGTATGCCAATATAGGCCTACACATGCACATTTTTGTGAACACATTTTTCCGTGCATGGTCCACAATTATTGTGTTATTATTATTTTTGCCCCCATGAAACAATGGTAAAGTTGTTCTCAAAAACAGCAGAAACAGTTCCCAGGTTAATTTGGAAACTGTCACACGTCTGTCACGTGTTACAGTTTCCAACTTAACCTGGGATTCCTGGGAACTGTTTTTGTGTTGTTTTGAGAACAACGTTAACATATTAGCAGCTCATGGGAAAATCAATAATTTTTCATGGGGGCAATTTTAATCAATGGGCATTTATGGGGGCAAATTTA
Source organism: Plectus parietinus (assembly GCA_034700205.1). Taxonomy (NCBI): domain Eukaryota; kingdom Metazoa; phylum Nematoda; class Chromadorea; order Plectida; family Plectidae; genus Plectus; species Plectus parietinus. The sequence goes on along the minus strand of JAQGCX010000696.1, from coordinate 8,823 downwards.
ATCAATGGGCAGCATGGGGGCAAATTTAAGTAAACATGGGGGCAAAAATAATAATCACCCCCCTAAGAATGCACGGTGCTGAAAAACTGACCACCATCACTTGTTTCCACCGACAGCATCTCATCTCTTCTGCTGCTCAGCACCACATTGTACTCGTGAACTCCCAGCGCGGCCTTCTTCAGCTTCCAAACGTACATTTTGGCACAACTGCAGCCCATGCTCAAAGTGCAACATCAACCGCCGCCTTCTTCTCATCGCGCAGGGTTCAAAAGGCTCTGCCTTCCCGCACGCAAGCAACGCGGGAAAACTGGAGCGATTTGAACGCTCGGTTTGGGAAAACGAAACTTTGGTGCGTGTTGAAGACAACTTGGCAATTCAGCAAGAGTTTCTTTTATTCAATATGTACAAGGCACCAAACGCAACGAGCGCTCACAGTCATCCTAATTGTACAATTGGCGGTATGAGTAAAGAACGTAAAGCTATTGACAAGAACAACGATGGCGGTCATTTGATCTGGTCGAGGATCCATGACAGGTAGTCGGTGACCCGCGTGTAAATGCCTGGTCTATCACGTTCAGCACAACCATCTCCCCAACTGATCACTCCGAATAAGTAGTATTTGCCTGCAAATCTTTTCCATGATAAGCCACGATACGGTAGCGAATACCGTCCATATCGCACGCGAACGGTCCGCCCGAATCGCCCTGACACGAGTCGATGCCTCCGCGAAGAAATCCGGCGCAGAACGCCGTCTCGCTCAGGATTTTGCCGTACACGCTCGGATGAGCGCATTTTTCGCGCGACAAAATCGGCAGCGCCGCCGCTTGAAGACGATGAGGGTACTCTGCAAGACGACCAGCGTGCGTTGATCAAGCGAGCAGCATAGATACCCTTGGGGGCTGATCCCCCCCAAACCGGTTCAAAGTGTGCTGAGTTTTGCGACCCCTCTCGAAAAAAATACGGCATTTTTGGCAAAAATTTGAATTTTTTAAATTCCCGCCCAAAAATACCGTAATTTTGCCTAATTTGCATATACAAATTTACGGCTCCCCTCGAATTTTGGACCCTGGTACTTGTGAGCCCTTCCCCAACCTCGGACCCCAAGGGCATCTATGGCGAGCAGTGCTTACGGATGCCAAGACTGCCCCAGCCGGATACGATGCACTTCATCCCGTCACGATAGGGCGCGTCCTCCGGCGGCAGACAAATCGGTTGCACGAAATCTGTGAATTCTATCAGGTGACTTCCGTTGCGCGGCTTGAGCGTCAACACGGCCAGATCGTGCTTGAGCACGTCTGAACGTCAGCGCATAAGTAATCAACGCAATCAACGCGCGCACGACACCGTCAACGCACTTTTGTAGTCCGGGTAGATGGTGATGTTGGCGATGTCGAAACGCTGTTCCGTGCCATCCTCGCGACTGTTGTCCCAATCACCGATAACGGCCTCATACTCACGCAGGTCGGGCTCGTCCCTGCAATCACCGCGCACGCATTGCACGGCTTCCGCGTCACCGCCGCACTTACTCGAAGCAATGCGCCGCCGTCAGCAAATGTTGTCTGGACACGACCGTCGCTCCGCAGTGGTGTCGGTCCGGCTTGAGACGCACGGCCGCCGTCCACGGAAACGCCCCGTTGGCCGTCTCGAATCCCCCGACGATGCGAGCCCTGAGCGGCTTGCGCGGGTCTCTCGCCGCTTCGTGCACGAACCGACGACCACACTCGCCTTCAATCATCATAACATACACACCTCCATGCAACCACCAGGTCTACCGGAGTCCGCAACGGGCGCCGGCTCGTTCTCGTCCGAACAGGACACCCCGACATCCTCTTCGTGACGACAGTCGCTCAAGCCGCGTCGGAGAATGTTGCAATCGTCCAGGTCGTTCTCGTCGCCGTGGCACGTCAATTCATCCAACCACACCGGGCCTTCGCCTTGGTGAAATTGACCGCCAACGTGCGCCACTGCTCGTCCACTGGACGCAACAATAGAGCGCGATCGAATACACATGGAATCGAGCCTTACTTGACGCCCAGCATTCGGCAGACGACCTTGGCGTCATTGTCGTCAAAGCCGTCGTCGCATACCGTACCCCAGATACCATAAAATTGCACTTCCAGACGACCCGAGTTTGGCTTATTCCCACCAACCAATCGAACTTTCATTCGTTCTGAAAACAACAGACCGCTGAACAAACGCAAATAAAAGTACTAGCTAGCCTTTGCACTTGTCTTTGCGTTCGTCACTGCCATCAGAGCAGTCGCTTTCACCGTCGCACAACCAAGTCAGATTGATGCATTGACCAGAGTCGCACTTGAACTGTTTATCGGAGCAGTCTGCAAAAGTGGAAAAGTTATGATAAACACGTCCGGTGATGAATTAATAATACAAAATTGTTTAATGAAACACGGCAAAAGTAGAAGTAAAAGCTGACTGAGACACTCTGAAAGATTGATGCTTCGTGTTCCTTACCAGTGGGCTGCGTGCTGCACACGACGGCCGCCGCCTTCTCCGACGCGCACTGAACAGCGTTCCAGCCGTCGAATTCGCAGCGTTCCATCGACGTCTCCGTCCCATCGCATTCAAGTCCCGTCATGATGAACGGCAGCGTCTTCCCCGGCTCTCCTCCTTGCGAATCGTACTTCGTCGCCGCCACCACGCGGTCGACCCCCCTGAAACCATCTCTTACTATTTCTAGCTACTACTTTCACCAGTGATAATAAAGTATCGTCAGTATCACTTTCATTTCCCGTTACGCGCACAACAAGCGCACTCGGTTCGTTTTCAAGTAGAGAGCGGTCGTGTCACTAAGCTAAATGGACACGGCGGTTGCGTACCCGACTCAGCTGCGTCCGTTCGGCCCGCCCGCCGTTGCTCACACCGTCAGCTGGAACCAGCGCGTTCATCAGCGCCCACAACCACCACCCACCGTCATCCGCGTCGTGTACACGGTATTTATCCCCCAACTACCGTAGTCATCACGTTACATCCCTCTATTGCAGATTGACCCCGACTACTCCGTGTGGAGACGAGTGGTGACGGATCGCCCGGATGTGCTGCAGTCTTCGCTGGTCGGCCACTACATCTACTTCGACAGTCATCAGCAGCGCGTGTTCGTCAACGTCCCATGGTCGGCCGACGACCGGACGGACCCGCGCGACCAGCTCTTCTACGCGGCGCATCGCAGTCACACCCCCTGCGCCTTCAGTCGCGTCACCAATCGGGAGCCCGTGCGCGAGCAATGGCCGCTGCTGCTACACAAACTCGGACGCATGGTCGCTGATCACACCCGCTCCGACCAGACCGATTCGCCCCCCATTAAACGTCCGAAATTTGCGTCCCCATGAAAACGGTGAGCTGTATAATTCGCACAAGTTTGTCCCATTCGCTTTGTTTTATGCGTACATAAGCTTGTTTTTGCTTCGCGCCATATTTTTCACATGTTGTTGTGCGATGTGAGCCATTTGGAGTGCAAAGATAATGATTTCATACGAGAATCCGAGCTCCTTGCAAGCGACGGTCGCATCGTTGACATCGAAATCGTCAGCGCAGATTCGTCCCCATCGGTTGAATGCTCGCACTTCGAGTCGTCCTTCGCTCGGCGCACCGCCAGTTACCCGTATGGAGAACTGGGCTGAAATCGCGCGATCAAGCTGCAGAAATCGAGACTGAGACGAAAAGCGCGCGGCTCACTGCAATTTCTTTCATCCGATCGATCACCGCAGTTGTTCTCAGTGTTGCACACCAAAGTATCGGAGATACATTTGTCGTTGGCGCAGCGAAACTCGCCACTATTGCAGCCTGAAGAGTGGCGGTTATTAATAAATGTTCGGTCGAGCATAAGCACACAAAAAGAATCACGGCGACTAGTCTGGGGTCCTCCCCACTAATCATTTTAAATTTTCGCTAATCGCTACGGTACAAAGAGCGCAAATACGAGTTCCCGAATTGACGTCATACCAAAGTTTTGTTCACTACGTAAAATGTTTTGTCCTCCCGCCAAAACCGTAATTTCGAAAAACTAGCCATTATAAATTAGAATGATACAGTATGCTTGTGACCCGACTGGTTTCGCTGGCGCCGACAGTAAATCCAGTACCGGGAACGGCCGTGACAGAAGTGGCGTCAATACGCTCGAAGAAGTCTGCGCCGGCAAGGCTGACGAGCGTGGCGCCCAACTTGCGGTCGTGCTTGCTTAGCAGACAAGTCTTCTGCTCGGTGACGTAGGAGAACGCGCGGCAGACGAACGATCGGCTTTCCATGCATCGCCTGGCGCACTAAAACACAGCATCAGCAGTTCTTCCAAGATTTGTCCTTCTTTCAACTTACTCCTTGCGGATGTGGAATGTACGTCCAGATTTCGCTCACTACTCCCACCAACTTCTTCCCAGGCGTCTTCGTGAAATTTTCAATCCAATTTGCTGCAAGATGACGCACGATGAAACTGAGTCAGTGCAGAAGTACAGTCGAATCCGGGTAAGTGCACAAAATGCGTATCAATTGTTTGAGCACACGCCAACATGAAAACTGACTACCCAGAACTGCGTAGCTTCTTTGAGCGATGGCGTGTGCTCTAACAATTGATACGCATTTTGTGCACATATCCGGGTTCGACTGTATAAAAAGAGAGGATGATATTACTGCGAAAAAAGGGGTTAATTTGAGGCAGTCAAAAAGCAATAAAGCGCGTTGCCGTACTGCAATTGGCTTCGTCAAATCCGTTGGGGCAGTCCGGTTCGTAGTCACAGACGAATGCCGTCGAAACGCAAGCGCGACTGTCCCCACATCGAATCTCATCCGGCTCACAGTGGGTCTCGTCTGAAATTATCAACCTCAAACTCTTTCATCAGACAAACAAAAATAGCGAAGCTCAGACCAGCTATTCAGATAAGTAAGTAATTGCGTCAGAGCGCTGTCGTCAATGAAGGGAAGGGGGGCACATGCCCTGACCGAGGTGACTAGCGCAAAAAATAAAACTGCTATATCATCGAACATCGCAGTTTCGTCTGTTAATAAAATGCTTGACAAGGCGGAATGTGTCAATCGTTCGGTTTCTCGTTCACTGTCTTCCGTTTTCGTGAGGAAGGAAGGGAGGGGGAACAATCCCTCGAGGAACTACACTTTACGACTACGGCTCGCCCTGTGGCGCAAACACAAAAAAGCCAATAGCAACAAGCATTGCACCTTTCTCCTCTTCACAGGTGGGGATATCGCACAGGTCAAACTGTGTCGGACTGACCATGCACCAGGGATTGCGGTCGCCATCCGGATTTCGACAAAAGTTGTGGTGCCAATCGGTCTGCCTGGGAAACAGAACGCCCGCTTTCAGCACCGCTGCATCGTTCCACCTATGACACGGATAACCTGAAACGAGTAAATAGACCGGTTTCATCTGCTGCCCACGACATTCTCCAAAACTATCACTGCAATCGATCGAAACCACATCCGGATCCTGCTCAAATTGCACTCGGCGGTAAACAGTGCCGAACGGACAATTACTGACCAAGTTTGGTAACGTTGGCATCGCCCGCGTAGTCGGCGCCATTGCCATGAACGCAGCCGACGTTCTTGGGCGGCGTCTGGCAAATGAAGGGCAGCTGAGAGAAGCACTCGACCGCATCCCAGTAGAAGTAGTCGCGTTCCATCAAGTCGTCGGCGTTGTGTCTCAGTACGAGACAGTTCCTTGCCGTCGAATCCGACCGATAGCCCGGTCGCCATTTGGTAAATGTCGAAGCGTCTTCCGCTTCCGTCGTTTGCCACTTCCACTTCCGATCGATCATTCGACCACCTGTGTACCACATTGGCCCCTTCTCTGCAAAAGCTTCCATTAAAGCAATTTAAATCGAACGATCTTGCAATCAATACACTGTGCCACCGAAGCGACATGAGAAATTTGCAAAATAGCGATAACAGGCGCAGGAAAAGGAAACGTTTCGGTCCCAATTTAACCTACCGCGAAACTTGGCGAACAACACTTCCGACAGAAAATCGTTCTGTTCCTGATTTCTGATGGCGGCGAGCGATCCACCTCGTCGCTGGCAAAATGCGCGAGCAGCATCGAAATTGAGCGGAGACGCATCCTCAAAATAGTAGCAGTTTCCCTGGAATAGGACGCCACCGGCTTCGCATTTTGATGCTGAAAATAGTGAGAAACTGCTGCGTGCTTGAGCGATGAAGAAAATAAGGGAGTACGGTGGTTGAGCTGACAGCGCACCCCGGCGGATTCGGTCTGATATTCGCAGTCGCTGGTCAATGACCGTTTGCAATTGAATACACTGGTCTCATGTCCTTCGCACCGAACATTGTCGAGAACAAAGCCGCGCAGTGAGCCGTATCCATAGTGTCCCTGGCCCTTGGCTTCCAGTGCTCCTCTGCAATTGACACACGATGGTTGGTTCCCAATTCAAACAACGCAAATTCAAAGAAAACCGGAAAAAGCCGAGCTGGCGACAGATGACGTTTGCGTCGCTGATGTCGAAGAAGTCATCGCACACAAGACCCCATCGACCGCCGTAGAACACTTCGACACGGCCCTCCCCAACAGTCGTCGCCATTCCGCCGCGCAATCTGCAACAAACTCGGCGTCAATAGACCGACTGCTCGCTTCGACGACCACGCATTTACCTGATGACTTGTCCCGAAGTGCGCACTACTCGCGGTCGGAAGGCCGCATCGAGAAATTCGTTCTTCTCCAAGTCTAACGCGCGCACGCAGATCTATAATAGTAACGCGATTAGAAAAAATCACCGGAAACAACGAGAAACACAGTGCCGTAATCGTCGAGAGAAGGAACGCGGCAGTAATGGAGGTCGTTTTCCATCGGATCTTCATTCCGCCGGCCGCGAGAACACTGACTCAGCGCCGTCTTACGAACGTGGCGGTGAAGACATGTGGTGATGCAAAGTGTCGCTATCGGCGCGCTGCCAGATCAGCGCTTCTTCGCGCCGCAGCTTCACTCGGCTCGCCGACGCGACATTGTCGCAGACAATGGGCGATTGCGCGAAACAAACAGGAGTTTATGGCGACCGCCAGCTTGCGGACCCGGCTGGCGCCCACCACCGACAATGACGACACGACCGACACAGAGCGACGCAATAGGCGCGGCGCGCCGATTTTTTTTCACTGACGGACCGGTCGACACGAAGTCCACGGACGGACAAAGTTGGCGGCGAGTCCTCCCTCGCAGATATCGCTTCAGCCACCTACAATCGCCGTCGCAGTCAGACCAACGCAGCGCGCCCGGATCGAGTCGACGTACTGCCTGGCAACAATTGCGGAAAAAGCCGCCGTCACGGCGCCCCACAACCCATTAGCTCCACTCGTCGCGTCCTTTCTCCGCCATTTCAACGCGTCTTTCTAGGTTTGCAGATCAATCCACTGCTACGCACATTCTTAATGACCAATTTGTCTGCACTAAATAAATCGCAGGTTGATTACGTGATCGGATTCGCCCTATTTCTTCCACTACCATCTTCTGCTCATGAAAAAGTTGGTGAAAAAATGAAAGTACGAATGTAAAGATAGATATGAAATGAAATTATCGGCATGAATACTTATTCAAAATAATATTTCATTTTCCATGTAACTTTCAAAACACAATCAATTAAAGCTTTTTCGACGATTTCTGAGGAACTTTCTCAAACGGATCAATCGGACTTCTGAACAGCTGCCGAAACGGAGTGGTCGTGTCAGTTGGAAGCCTATGAATGCCGAGTATCTTCTTGATTCTTGGATGTTGCAGCAATAATCCTTGCAATAGCGACGTACTGGACAGCAAACACCAGAAGAATGGAAAACACTGAAAAAAATATAGTCAGAATTTTTCGAACGGTTAACCGAAAATCCATCGAACACCCCTCAATTGAATGTCGCGCGCTATCAAAATCCAAAATTTATTGAATTGAGTATCATTACTTCGTATGATTTAAATCAATTTCTATTAAACGTGCCACAACGACGTTTAGTGGCTATTGCAAACATCTAAAATTCTGGGATTACGGTGCTTTCTACAGTACTCTCTTTACGATCAAGGAAATTATGAGTATATGAATGATGATGAGTGTGAATTTTAAACGACCCACCGACGGGAGCACAGACGCGATCGGAATGATTGCCAAACCGACTCCAATCCATAGGTACTGTCTCGTCTTGAATAAAACAGCCGTTCGACTGTATTGCAACTCACTGGGAAATTTAACTCGACTGACCTAAAGGAAATTTTGTCAGCATCAAAACATTAAAGACCAGTCTTACCCTTGAGTTCAAATAGAAAGCAATAAAGTTGATCAAAGGCAGAAGCAGCAACGGATCAGAGACTAACAAATCTGGAAACCAAAGACAACCACCCCCTGCCATAGCTGAAAGAATCAGTGTGAAAACAAAGCATATCAGAAAGTGTCCTGTTCGTCACCTCCACTCTGCGCGAGATTTCTCAGAGCGAAACTTGACGAAACCCACAGGAAAGCGGGGGCCGTTTTCAAAACGATGATGCGACCGTTCTGAAGACCTTTCAACCTTGCTATTTTAGTCGAAGTGGTTTGGAACTGAAGAAACAGTGAGTGGTATGGATAACGGTGCGTTGCGAATCAATTCTCACCATAGCCTGCACTTGAATTTTAATCTGCTCATCTGTCATTCTAAGGGCCTTTGCTCGCGGCGGTAGCTGAAAAGAAAACGTTCATGGGGGCTGTCCACAAATTACGTAACCCTTCGCGAGGGGAGGGGGTTCGGAGGGTCGGTTAAGGGCTAGTTCGCAATTTTTGTGAAGAAAAACCAAGAATAACTTCAATATGTATTCTTGATCTACAGTTATTCTTGGTTTTT
>JAQGCX010000695.1:0-14613 GCA_034700205.1 Plectus parietinus | reverse complement strand
TGTATTTTACTAAATACTTCACGATTTGACAAATCATGGACACGTTCATGACGCAAAAATCCATGAACAGGTTTTAGAGAGCAGAAATGCGCTGGACCCCAAGTGGAAATTGACAGATGCTAACTGCGCACGAAGTGTTGCTGTCCTTCAAATCAAGCAACAATTTGATTTAACAGGACTTAAGAGGAGTTCACATGGTTTTTGCAGTAAAACGTCAAAAATTGAATAAATTTGGGTCATTTTTTGGAACCATATGATAATTGTGCTTCTGAAAATAGTTGGTAAAAAATCGGAAAAACAAAACCGATCAATGTGAAATATAAATCCTTTTAAAGTTACTATTGGAAGCTTATGTGCACCGAATTTCAACTTGATCCGATGAAAAATAGCGAAACTACAGTAAATCAAACGCGGTGAGTTTTCGTTGGGCCACCCTGTACATGTGTGTCTAGAACGCGACGCATACAATGGTTTTCCGTATCAATCTTTGCCACGTTACTGTGACTGTGTTTTGAGTACTGACTGCTTTGTTGTCCGCAAAATGCAATCAACAAAGATCTCCGTTAAAATTTAATCCAAGCAGTCGTACATAAGCGGCTTGAAAAAAGCAAGACAATACTAGATCAGCCTTCGTCACAAATTGATTTACCGTCACGTGACCTTAGCTGAGTCGTCATAACACAATATTTTCGATCATTGAGCTCTTTCATAATGCTATTCTGTCACATTTTAAATTTGAATTCGCACGATCGAATTCAAATTTACGGCTCCATTAGCATAATTGTGCTAGAAATGTTGCTATTTGCCCACAGCAACTGAAACAGTGCAATTCTATACCGTTTGACCAAAATAACGATAAGAAATGGGTCTATAATCTGCGGCAAAAGGGCGGGCATAGCAAGCATACGGGCTGTGCGCACCGTTGTGGGTTCAGGCGGGCAATCAACCGGGCCAGAACCCTCTGATTAAATTCCGTCCGAATATATACTTGAATTAGATACAGTAAAAACCGGACAAGAGAGAATGCACGGGAATGGGAAAAAGTCTCCCTTATCCGGTTTTCTCCCTTATGCGGTTTCTCCCTTGTGCGGTTGGGTGTCAGATTTTCTCTCTTACACGGTTTTGAACCGTTTTGTTGCTCAGATACCCTAGTTTTTATCACTTGTCAATGCATTGTTGCCAATTTTGACAATAATGATGATACATGTCAGTGACAGTCGCTGACTGTTGACCTTTCCAACCCCTCGAATATCACTTTCCAGTGACCGTTACCAAAAATTTTCCAAAATGACTTCATTTTATGGGGTGTTTTCTCTCTTATTCGGTTTTTGGCCAAAAGTGGAGTTGAAAATTACTCTCCCTTATCCGGTTTTCTCTCTTATCCGGTTCTCTCTTATGCGGTTTCTACTGTGTGTTGTAGCATAGTACAGAGCACGGGGAATTACAAATAGTCTCTCTTAGGCGGTTTTCTCCCTTATCCGGTTCTCTCTTATCCGGTTTTGACTGCATACTTGTTCTCCTTGCATTTGTTTCATAAAAGATTCTCTTCGATCGTTCCACGTCTTCAGATTTTATCACAAGTGTTTGGGGGAGGTTAACCCCCCTCAAACCCAGATTGAAGAAGTGGGCAAAGTTTTGTTAACCCCCCTCTCCTGCCGAAGACGGGAGAAAATTACGGCAAAATTCAAATTATAATACTGACATTTTAATTCCCGCCGAAATCTTTGGGGTACGGTATGTTAACTCCTTGACTTCTCGATTTTTTCTATGTTAACCCCCCCCCCAACTTTTTGTCCCGAAAACACCTGTGCACGGCCCCACGCTCCTCACCTTCATGAACGCAAACTCCTTCATGGCCGCCAAGCGCGACAAATAGATCCACGAGCACTTGTTTCTTCGCTGATGGTAGTCTCGCTTTTCTTTCAGCTTGCGAAACGACGTCCGACCGAGTCGGTGAAACTTGAGCACGATCTCTTCGTGCACCACGTCGGTGGCCAGGTAAACATCTAAACGACGACGGCGTCAACAACTGCACTAATGCGGCAACGAGACTGTCGCACCAGACTCTTTGCCGACGCCGATCTGGTTGCCGACCATGGTGACGGCGTCGCGAGCGGCGAACGCCTTGAGCGCCAGATAGTCGTAGCCGAGATTGGTGAGACGGTAACCGTCGTCTGCAACCGACTTGGTGGACAAGTACGAAGGGGCATGGGCAGAAAAAACTCACAACGACGGCCCCGTTCGTGGGAAACCAGGCGATGATCCGCCAGGTCGCGCAAACGTTTCGTCACAGACCCATGGTGCACATTGGCCACCGACGCGATCAGCGCAGCAGGCACCAGTTCGTGATTCTTCATCCCCATCTCGATCTGCAACAGCTTGTCTGTATTGCTCAGGCCCGGCTTAAGGGTTCGGAGGGCCCTCGACTTTTTTTCTTGAGGGGGCCCCTAGGTACCGCCAGAGGCAAATTTTTTTGCATTTCAACCATTGGAGGCAAAAATTTTTGCGTTTTCAACCGCCGGAGGCGAAAATCTTTGGGTTGTTCAGCCGCCGCATGCGAAATCTTTTGCATTTTCAACCGCGAGACGAAAATTTTGCATGTCTTTGTATTTTGTCCTCTTTTGGCGGCCGGAGGGCCCCCTTACCCTGGACCTTAAGGTCCAAACGGTTCACCTATAAAGGGCTGGGCAGACTAAAACGGTCCGTTTTTGCCGACCAATTACCAAGAATACATAATTCATTCGTGGTAATTGGTCGGGAAAAGGGTCAGTTCAAAACGGACAGTTTTAGTCTGCCCAGCCCTTAAGCCGGGCCTGGTATTGCTAATGACCAAATCAGGCCTACATACAGCAGTTAGAATGCGAAAGTCTTCTTTCAGCAAGTAGCGCAGCAGAGCAACGTTCAGACGACCCATTGTAGTTCGATCTTAACGCGTATTACTGCAATGAATGATAAAATCGACGAACACCACAACGATAGCATTTTACGCAGGTTGTTACCAAAGATGGCACCAAAAACGAACAAGTTCACAAATGCTTTATTCATTCGATACGCTTTACATGATGACAGCGACAATATTCACAATAATTCCCAGATCAATACACAGAAATTCGTCATACGACACATACAATACTCAAAGATCGCTGCTGAAGTGTAGCAAAAATCAATATTGTCACATTACTAATCTTTGACAGTAAATCACATTGCGCACATTATCGCATTCGTTGTCTCGCATAACCAACCCTATAGAAACGGCGCCATCGGCCAAATTTAAATAGCAAGCATTATGCGGCTGTACATCATCATCATGAGGTTTCGGCGATTTTGAGGCGGCGATTAGCATGCACAGTTATGGTTATTACCTGCTAATCAATGATATACATAAATCACTGAAACATACTGTAGAATCCAATGGCGTCCAAATTTGGACCGCCGAGAAGGTACACACGAACAACTAGATCATTTGCCTCACAGAGCAATCCAAGTGCCACTAAAAAAACTGCGAAAAGAGAAGGTCATTCGCCACAACGCATGCGCTTGGTGGGTGGCGGTGTGCAGTCCGAGGTCTTGACGAGCGTCTCGAGCACGTCGTTGACGAGGCGCGGGTGGCGCTCCTTCAGCTCCACCCAATCGTCCGTGTTCATCACGTCCTTCTTGCGCGAGCCCAGGAAAGCAATGCACGCGTTCTTCAGCGTCTCCGCGCCGTACAGGTCCGCTAGTGCCAGCAGTTGGCAGATGTTCTGACGGTCCACGCGCGACACCAGATAGTCCTGGCACATGCTCTTCACATGCAACAGCCCGTACTTCTCCGACAGCCCCATCAGTTCTTCCGACTGTTCGCTCAGGTCGCCCGTCTCCAGCGTCCCTGCAATCGAACCGACTCGATCGAACCGCAAAGGCGCGCGTACCGGTGTAGATGTATTCGAGCAGCGAGTGAACGGACGCCGACGAGAATTCCTCGATCACAAGCCGTGACTCGACCGACTCGCGCACGTTGTCGTGAGTGAACATGGCGCGGAACACTTCGCTGTGTGCCGCCAACAAACACTTGTGCACGGAGAACTGTTTGTGGCCACCGCGCGAGTCCCGCACCTCCACCGTGCAGTCCGACATGGTCCCTTGCCGCAGCAGCGACCGCTGGCTGTCCACGAAGGAACGCGGCACAGCCGCCATGTCGCTCGCAATCACCGCCGTCGGCTTCTCCAGCTGACAGCGCACCTGAACAGATTCCAGTATTAATCGGCATATCCATGCCACAACGCACTCCGCTACACAATATTATTAAGGTACTTCTTTGCATAACCGTATTCTACGAATATTGATGGCTGGCACAATCAGCCACTCTGTGAATGTAACATTTGTTCGTGCATGGCAACGACTGTTGCGATATTGTTGAGCCGGAAAGCATGGAAAAGCAAACCTTGTTGACGTCAGGGATGAGCTCTATCTCGCAGAGAACCATAAGCGAGCCGTCGTCGCGCAACGAATTGAGCACTTTCTGTCGAGGGATGTTCCGCAAACCCCAAGAGTGACCGCCTTTGGGCGGCTTCGCATGGAAGTCGCCGATGTTGACGTTGCTGAAGCGCGCCGTGTCCGAATCGTCCATGAAATAGAAGCGGTACTCGGCCTTGAGCAACACCTGAAACAATAAGAATCAGCACTTGAGAGACGTTTCGACAAAACCTCTTTGGACGGCGTGGTGGCAGACATCTTGAGAAACAGCGACACGTTATTGGCGTTCTCCTCGCGTTTGCCGCCGGGGTACAGACACAATTGCCAACAAGCGTCCGAAAAGCCGTTGTGGCGGAACACATGGCTACGCAAACAAATGCCAGGCTTGGACAACTTGACGATCGACGCAAAGTTCTCCACCTAAAGCAAGATTGACCTGACGGGGAAAGAGCAGATGGCAAGGGGAGCTCACTCTCCAGCGCTGACTGAGGTGCAACGGTTCGAGCTTGGTCACGCAAGAATTGAGCGGCGGTCGATCACGAGAAGTGCAAGGCGCGGGCACTGAAGACTGCGACTGGTGCAACGAGGCCACCTGATGAGCCATGTCCACAACTTATCCTCAACAAAAATAGTGCTGAAATATAGAACTGTGAACTTTGATTTTGTCTCATTTTCTGGTTTTTATTATTGCACTTGAATCGTCGCCTAATGAATGACAATGTACTAGTCGATCACGCCGACGTTGTTGGACTAAAATTTAGGTTATTCGTGTTGGAGGTCGACATCGAACATTTTCTCCCCTCTCACCTCAAACACTCGCTGTGTTTCTTCAGCAGTGTCACGCAGTTGTCGGTTCTCATACAGTAACTAACCATTCCAACAATCAAAATCAAATTTCGACTTCAGGATTCAAAAGTTTTCAATAGCAGGCACCAATCAATCGGAATTTTTTGGGAAATCTCAAGCGTAAAGCCAGGGCGAAAATGCGCAGAAGATATATCGGTACTCGGTAGCAAAGATCGCAACGAATCAGCTCGATCAAACGGCGTCAGCCTCGATTGGCGGCGACCACATCCTTGTCGTCCTGCTCGCAATGCCCGACGGCCAGACGCATGTCGGCTACCAGATCCGTCCAGCACTCGGCGATCAGGTCGACCGACGCCACCTGCCGCTTGCCATCGTCGATCGTCGACGGCAGCATCCCCTTCCTCAGTGCGAACTGCGCCAAGGCCACATTGATGAATGCGTACTGCCACTGGTTCATCACGGCCCGCGGCCGCTGCTCGCGCACCCGTCGCACCGTCTCATTCACTTCGGCGACGCGTCGGGCGAGCAGTCGCTCCAGTGCTATGTCGAGTGCCACCAGCACGCCCGTCCGTCCCACGCCGGCGTGGCAATGCACCACGATTGGCGAGCGTACCGACGACAACTCCTGCAAGTCGTTCAGCACTCGTATAGTTCCACTACCGAGCGATACCCGGCGCAGAATGTCGCAGACGACTGCGGCTGCATCGGCGTGAGTCGCCACTTTGTCGCCCCAAGTGCGCGGAATCTGCAGTCGGCAAGTGAAATGGAACGGAAGCAAAGATGAGCCGCCAACCTGTCCGTCGGGCCAGCGGTAGTGACAGATGTGGAGGATGTGACGCGGCTCGGGCTCGAACACGGGGTTGCTCTCGGTCAAAAGCAGACCGGACACGCGGTAGACGTAGTCCTCGCCCGTCGCCAATTCGTTCCACCGTATCTTCAGTTTCGTCCACTGGCACGAGATTTTCCAGGGCATGAACTTGCGCTCCTCGCCAACTTTCAGCGGCCAGTACTGCAACAACTACCAGTTGGATGAGAGATTGCAAGGAAGCAAGGGACCTGAATGGTCTCCCGGTTGTAGTCGTAGGAGCGGGGGTAGCGGCGCTCTTCGAAGGGCCAGTTGACGCTGACGACGGCCTTGACGTTCTCGTGCCACACCATTTCCCAAAAGTCGTAGACGCTGCCGTAGTTGGGTCCTTCGCAGGCGATGTACTTGCGTCCGTAGCAGCCGTCGATCGTGTGAGCATTGACGGCGAACACCTTGTTGGGTGGTTTGCGCCCGCCGGGCGCTTTGCTCGGCCGCAACAGCGGCGGTCCTCGGCTGCTTTCGCTCGACCACGAATCGTCCGTCTGCTTCTGAATCGTTTCAAACTCCTCGCAAAAGCCGTCGTAAGCGCTTCGTTCGCCACCGACGACGAACTTAGACGCGAACCATCGCTCGACACTGTAGCCGGTCTTCGGAGAATCGACCGCGATCACCGACGGCGGGGACGAGGCGACCGGTGACGAACGCCGCGTCGGTGCGCGACCGTCGACGCCGCAGCTTTGCTGAGGCGGCGACTCGGATGGCGACTTGTTCGATAGTGTCCTTTGGAGCGCCGGTTTGTACTTAGGCGAGCAATGGCGAGAATCTGCGGACGTGTAGACCGGCGTGCCGTTCGACTGGACGTGGCAGGACAGGGGTCGGTCGACGAGCAGCGCGTGAGGGACGACGAGCATATTGTCGGTGCGCCGGTTGGGACGGCTCTCCTTCTCGTGCGTCAGTTTGCGCAGACTGTCCGCTTGCTGTGGCGACAGCGACAGCGTGTTGCGCTCGTCTTTGCGCTGCTGCACGAGCAGCTGCGACTTGAGCTCGCGCATCAACGCCTGCTCTTCCTTGCACTTGACGACGTCGGGCTGTGGTGCGACGGATGCCGTCGACCGTTCGTAGACGAGCGTGCCACGTCGAGTGGTGTGTCCACGCATCGGACGTTTCTCGCCGCGCATCATCACATTGCGTCGTTTTCCCGCATCGAACATCCATCTCGGCCAAATGCAGTCGTCGGTCGGTGCGGAAGACGGCCAACTGCTCCTACATTCCGAACTGCCGGCGCCATTGTCCACATGTGCACCACCGGGCATTGGTTTCGAGCAGACGGGCGGCCGTTGCAGAGGGAATCGTTGACTGCGCCAGTCTTGCCGTTTGTTACCCCGCGCGGATCCCCCATGCTCGCCCGCCATCAGTTGATCGGCCGCTCGCAAACTGCTCAGACGTACAAAATGACTAGGGTGAAACTGCAACACTCAAGAAACATTATAATAAATTCTGTTTGAAGTGATCTACTTTTTTTCAACGAAGGAACGTAAACTATGCCACCGAGAGTGCGAATACTTCGACGCAGTAAAAACGCCTAATTTTTGTTACAACGGTTTGTGCAATGTGGTCGGTGCTGGATGAGCTGTGGGCTATGCTGGCGATGGTGCTGTGAGCGACGGTGACGCTCACAGGTCCGCCGACTTGCGGCCATCGTTCGCTTCAAACTGGTCCTTTCTGTTCTCCTATACTTTGTCGAAATGCTAACTGACTCAGTAAATATTGCCAAAAATAATTACAAATACATAGGCCTCCTTCAGTAGAAAACTTCGGTGTGTTTGCTGCAATGTGTCAGTGGCAAACTACCGTAGTAGAGCAAATGTGCAACGAATTGGGTTCAGGTTCAAGAACGTTGTGCAACATACAAAAAAGCATTCAAGTGAGAGCAGAAAAATATGAAACGGAATGCGAAACATAGCGAATGCGGTAAATTGATGAAGCACTTCATTCTTGTTGGAGATCGTCCACGTGTTGACTGAGAACGGCGGTGGGCTTGTCGAAGACCGCCACGCTGACGGTCTTGACAGCCTCGGTGGTGCGTTTGCCGCTGAAAATCTTGCGACTTTCTTCGTAGTATTGATTGGGATGCGTGATCATTTGACCCAACGCATCCTCGGGCATCCTGTGCGTTATTTCGAAGAAGCGCGTGCACGCTCGGTCGAATTGCGACGACTTTGTAAAGGCGACAATCTAAATTAAACTTAGCCTATGCGTTTTCACAACTCAACAGGACTCGTCACCTTGTTCACTTGATCTTTGCTTATTGCGAGCGCTTCCAACTGCTGCACCAAAAGTTCAGAATCCGTGTGCTTGAATGGACAACCTGGAAGATTAAAAAGCATAAACACAAAGTCGCTGATAAACAAACATCGTTTCAATGAATTCAATGTTCTAAAACGTGTTGGATTTTCAAACAGAGTAGGTCTATGACGGGTTTTCTCGTTGGCACACGGTAGACAGAAAATCTCAAGTCACAAAGGAATCCAGAAAATCCCAAATGAATCCAAAAATCCCAAAAAAAGGAATCCAGAAAATCCCAAAACACAAGAATCCAGAAAATCCCAAATCACAAAGAAATCCAGACACAGCACCATGGACATCTTGCGCTCCTGGAGGATTTCCCAGGATGATCTTGGCGCAATGGTAGGGCGTGTAGTCGGTTCGCTTGCCCTCTTTTCCGTAATTGTGTCGGATATTGTAGGCATACTGTTTTTCGAACTAAAAGACCGCAGCGTCAATGTGGATAATTGTTGAGTGAGCGCTTGCCTGGTCGCTGTCGATCTTCTTGGTGAACTCGCTCTTCCAGAACTTGAGCGCATCTTCCATTGTCATGCCGATGGCCTTGAGGAACAATCCGTACTGCATGCGCCCGAAGTGTCGGAGATGATGGTCCTTGCGCAAGTGTGTGTGAAGTTGACGCATGCACAGTGGAAACGACGTCGCCGCCAGCTGAAACCTCTTCTTGCAAAAACGTATAAACAAACTCATACGAGACCCGCCCATTTATAGTCTGAATTTTTCGAACAGTTAACTGGAAATCGATCGAACTCCCCTCAATTGAATGTTGCGCGCTGTCAAATTCCAGAATTCATTGTATTGAGTATCATTACTTTACATGATTTAAATTAAATTCATTGCTAGTAAACGTCCCACTATGATAGTCACTATTGCACATCTGAAATTCTGGGGTTACGGTATTTTCTACAGTACTCTGTTTACCGTCAAAGAAATTATGAGTATAATGTGACTTGCTCTTTCGAAACAGTCTTTATCGAAGACAACGAAGTGACAAAGCATTCGTACAACGAGCTTATGCTGCATTTGGAAGAAACGATGCCACGACACAAATTACCAAAGAACTAAAAAATAGGGTCAAAAGGTACACTTAGCATCGCGTCAGAGATTTCTACGGTGTCTGGCACAACACACACAAAAAACAACGACGAACAGAGCTGTACAAAACAATGGACAGAGCGACACGCTAGCAGCAATACGGAGACGGCGCTTAGGCGAACAACGCTCTCATTTCGCGCAGACTCTTCTCCAAGTCGGTGCGGAATCCTTTCGAGCTCTGCAACGTAAACAGTTGGGCTCAATTGCACAATCACCAGTTCAGCAGTCTCAAGCATAGGTGAGCAAGATCCGCCAAAACTTATTTCACGTATGTCACGGACCGAAAAATTGATCAGGATCCGTCATACGTCATGAGCTTTTTTGAGCGGGAATTTTTTTTGAGCGGGAATTCAAAACTCAATACAAATTTGATTTTTCCCCCAAAAATGAATTTTGCACCCAAAATTAGCATATCAGAGTACGGTAAGGCTACAAAAGTCTTCACAGGATACGTGATCGGGTCCAACCTTGTTTAAGTATGGTCAGGTTTGACACCTAGGGAGGGATTTAGTACCAAAAATTTTCGACCCGAAACCCCATTCTATCCAGTGCTTGTGCAATTTTTTTTCACCACAACGTGGCGAAAACGTTTGATCCCCCAGCCCTTTTTCAGGCAAGGGTATCTAGACCCCTGGGGGATATCCCCCCCGTGCCCACCTCTGGGTATGGTCACAAGTACGAAAAACCGAAACTGCTAATGAGAGCCAAAACAATTATGGCTTACGGTATTGTCGGCGGACCGCTTGGACGAGATGTGAAAGGATATCTGATCCTCTCCGGCGATCACGTAGGAGACACCGTAACCCCTGTCGGCCACGGGACCGAAACCGCCACCCGCCGACACGAACTGCATCTTCTGTTGAGCACTCAAATGTCTCGACTCCTCGTCACATTGGTTCAACGGCGTCTGCAACAAGACACCAAACGTTGTGTAACATGTCATATAACTCTTTTGGGAAGGAAACGCACTTGGCTGGTAGAGAGCAGATAAGTCGGCGGGAAGATCTTCTTGAGGAAGGGCGAGTCCTCCTCCAAGTACTTCTGGACGACGTAGAGCGCGAATAGATGACGGTCGATGCCTTGGCCGCACATGGCGTCACGGTACAAGTCTTGGTGTCGCTCGCACGCAATGCAAAGCAGACGCATTCGTTCCTCGCGCTGAACATCACCCAATACAAGCAGTCCAGCAATAAAATATAAAGCAACGTACAGTTTGCTTGGGGTCCATCATGGCCAGCACAAAGTCGCACGATTCGACAGTGCACGAGCGAACCGTTTCAGTACGACCTTCGCGATACAGCCGAGTCATGGACGCCTCGTATGTCAAGCAGAACTGTCCTTGGTTCTGCAATACAACAATCTCAGTCATCGTAACTGACAAACACAGCAATAGCACCAGGGGCCTATTTCACAAGAGTTGTGGAGCTGTAAGTTGTGGAGCGCGCATTGACCGTTGCCATGGCAACTGGGCGTCGGTGAGCGTCGGAAGGCTGTTGCCATGGCAACGGCCAATGCGCGCGCTCTACAACTCTTGTGAAATAGGCCCCAGACTTCACCCGCACGTTGTGGCGCTGTGGTGGGATCAGTTCAAAATTTCCCGTTTTTAGCCATACCTGAGCAAGGTTGGACCCGATCACGTATCCTGTCAAGACTTTTGTAGCCTTACCGTACTCGAATATGCAAATTTCGGGCGCGAAATTCAATTTTTTACAAGAAAATTTAAATTTTGTATTGAAGTTTAACTTCCCGCGCAAAAAGCCCGTGACGTATGACGAATCCTCTTCAATTTTTTGGCTTATGACGTATGTCAAATATTTAATGGCGGACCTTGAGCAGGTATGCTTTTATCAAGTGTAAAAACAGCTCATAGCAAAATTTGCTCCATGTGGTATCGGATCCACTACTAAGTATGGAAAATTGTGAATGGCAACGTACGCGATAATGAGTCAGCTGCAGCGTCATCTGCATGAAGGCGTCCGGAGATACCTTCAGTTTCTTGATCAGACCTTTGCCAAACTCGGTCCACACCAGCAACGCCATCTCTACATCGTCGATCAACTTGCGCGCCGTTGTAAGCGACTCGCCAATTACTTTTTGCACCTGCAAATACACCATGAACAATTACTTCGACACAATTGTTTTTGGTGTTGTTCGATCTGTATTTTGCAGACGTGCTTGTTGTTGTACATATGATTCGTTTCGTTGGTGAAAATAATTGAATTGAATTGAAATGATCACCTCCAGATTGAGATCCCACTGCAAACGCTCAGGCACAACGGTGACCTGTACTTCTCCTTTGGTATTGCCGTCGGCGTCATAGCCTTGCGAGTACAGATCCTTCAGGAGACAGTATTCCACGAAATGCGCAGTCACAGCAGCGTCACCCCTGCAAGTGCATCGATACGGTGGGCAAGATTTCACCCCTAGGGGGGGATTTAGTACCAAAAATTTTCGCCCAGGGGGAATATCCCCCCGGTGGCCTCCAAAACCCCATTCTATCCTGTGCTTGTCCAAAATTTCCACGAAAACGTTTCATCCCTCCCGCCCTTTTCAGGCAAGGGGATCTAGACCCTTTGGGGGTGGATATCCCCCGTGCCCATGTCTGCCTCCATGCCCACCTCTGGACTCGGTTGCATAAAACTCAGGTAATTTACCTTCTGGGTAATTACAGTAGTCCTGCAAGTCCCGCGTCGCACTCTGAGAGCTCGTTCTCGGCCAAAACTTAACCGTCTGAGCTGATTTTGGACTTTTTGAATAGAGAATAATGTCGGCTACAACATATTAAAAAATGACAAGAATTCATATAACTGTTGGCGCGAACTTAAAGTTTACCTCGTGTTCTTGAACTAAACTTTAAGTTCTCGCCAACAGTTTTATGAATTCTTGTCATTTTTTAATATGTTGTAGCCGATATTATTCTCTATTCAAAAAGTCCAAACTCAGCTCAAACGGTTAAGTTTTGGCCGAGAACGAGCTCTCAGAGTGCGACGCGAGGTTTGCAGGACTACGGTAATTACCCAAAAGGTAAATTACCTGAGTTTTATGCAACCGGGTCCTGTTTGCAACTTATCAGTTGCTGTTGAATTTCAGTGCGTGAGTTACAACTTGTATTCGAATTTTTCCAGATTGTCTGTGGTTACGCACATTCACTTGCACTCAGCGACGAAGGACAACTGTTCGCTTGGGGTTCAAACTCTTGTGGACAACTCGGCGTCTCTTCCAGATCCAACCAACCGATCCCCATTCGAACGGCGATGGATTTGGGCAGGTAATTATTTTCCTTGTCGATATCATTCAACCAGTCTTTAGTAACCTCAGTATTCCTCAATTTCTTTTCTCCTAGTGTCCTCTGAAGAAGTTGATCTTTATCATATTTTCTTCATGATATCTTGATTTCATTCAACACAACTCGATGCCGATGCTACAATATTGTTTTACCAACGAACTGAAAGCAACCGCTTAGCCAAATCTTTTCTAGAATCATCGAAATTGCTGCCGTTCACGCCTGCAACATCACTGCTGCGTTCACTCAAAGCGGAAAGGTGTGAATTTCATATATTTGCGCGACAGTTTACTTTTCTTACGTTATTTTTTGCCTTTTTTTGATAATTAAACTGCATAAAAAATATCGTGCCAGTTGAACTTTTTATTATTGCGATCTGTTTTCCTTGTGGAGTCTGATTTTTTTAAACTGTCGCGCATTGGTTTCAAACAAAGGGGCCGTTGGGGGGCTGGCTCCCCAAATCGGTCCAAATTGGGCAGAGTTTTGTGAAACCCCTAGAAAAAACCGGTATTTTGGGGCAAAAATTTGTATTTTTGAATTCCCGCTCAAAAATACCGTAATTTTGGCTAATTTGCATATGCAAATTTACGACTCCCTCGAATTTCGGACTTAGTACTTTCGAGCCCCCCCCACCCTCGGACCCCAAGAGCACCTATAGTTTCAAAATTGACTCAAGTTTTGCGCCAGTTTTAACGGGCGATGAGTTAATCTCAGTGGGGTCAAGAACAATTCAGTTGTATCTATCTTCTTTTGCGAAAATCGCTGTTTCTTATTATTTCACTGTGTTTAATGTTATACTGGCATTTCAGGTGTTTATGTGGGGTCAAGTGCGCGGTCAATCGATTGGAATTCCGACAGAAACTCGGTTCGCGACCACTGATGACGTTTTCGCCTGCTTCGCATCGCCAAGTGTCGCTTGGAGACCGATCACGTTTGGTACTAATTTTTTAAATACTTACATTTCACATTGTGAATAAAAGTTTACACGTGGTTGATTATTATGAGAAAAATTGATCATCATTCTGACCTTCAATTTTATTCTCTTTATTCCACGTACTGATTATTTTTAAACGATCAGTACATTACGATTATTAGCTTTAAAAATGTTTAACAAATGAGGCACTTCGTTTTTTCTAATTTTATTTTTCTAAGTTAGTTTGGCCCAAGCGGCGCAATCCCTCATTGAATTATTATCGCGGCCCCAGAATTATTTAATGGAATGTGCTGAAACACATTGTTGACGGGTTTAAGGAACAGATAGTCCACTTATTTACAATCACAATGAAATAGCGAATCGTTAATTATTTTAGCCAAATGAATTGGTTTTCATTGCTGCTTCGATTTCATTCATTTACAGTTTTTTTGTGCTGTAAGGTTGTAATTTTTGATTCAATTTTATGTTTTTTCAGCTCCTCCGCATCGGAATGTGATACAGGATTCGATCCGGGTGGCATTCGACGATCCGACGACATCAGATGTTCGAATATCGATAGACGGTCGATCGATACACGCGCATAAAGCCATACTGAAGATCCGCTGTCAGCACTTCCGCTCAATGTTTCGAGAACTGTGGCCCGAAGGCAATGGAGCGTAAGTACAGTTACCGTAATTTAAGAAATAATAGCCCATGGGCTATTATTATTTCAACCTCCCTGGACCGTGGGCTACTATTTCTGCGTGGGTTACTATTATTTCCACCTCCTCATGAACAAATATTGGCGTGAAAATTTGATGAAAAATCGCAATTTTTTGAACAATTATGGCAAAAATGACATCCATTGACCTGTTTTTCAATGCAAAAAAGAAGGAACGATGTAAATACCCGCAT
>JAQGCX010000694.1:0-14615 GCA_034700205.1 Plectus parietinus | reverse complement strand
GTGAAAGAAAACTGAGCAAAACACTTCTCAAAGTGAAAGGCACACGAATAACGCATAATATAAGTTGCTCGGTGGCTGAATTCGATTTTTCGATTCAGGGGATGTTCTTATTTTAGAGCCTATCCATTTTGTGCTCTTATCCGGGTTCGACTGTAGACACTTTAACCTCATCTGAGGTGAGGTTAATCGTAGTGTGAGCTCGTGATAAAAAAAAGCTCGTCCAAGGTTCGAAAATTAGTGCGATCTATTAATACGGCTCCAGAGTGCAAACCTTCTTACTCCCGAGCATGCGAAACTTGGTCTTTTTCCTCAGTTTCATCAATTTCTCAGAACAAGTTGAAATTCACCGATGCCGGAAGTTTTTTGGTCACCATTATCCGCTTCTCTGTGCAAGACTTTTGTTATGCTCATATTGAAGAACAGCTTATTTTCACATTTAAGAAGTTTGTGGCCGCCTTTGGTGGCATGCTTGGAATTTGGTTGGGCTTGTCATTCTTCTCCATTATTCTTATTTTGTCATTAGCTACGGAGCTCATTTTTGGCATATTATTGCGGAAACGAAACGAGAAGCTTTCAACAACTATTAATCCGCAGAAAAATTTGCAGCTAAAAAAGAAAATTCGCTCGCGCTTATTTTTGACCATGGAATACATATTCGATTTTGACTACGATGACCTTCACAGAAAAATTACTCTTCAAAAAATTTTCACTTACACAATAATGACTATGTTTTTCTTGCCAGGACTTTTCGAGACAGGCGCGATATGCATCGATCTTATTCATAGGTACAGAAATGGAGCAACCACCTCCACAGTTAAATTTATGAATAACGACACATTCTCTTTACCTACAGCAACGATTTGTTTGCGAATTAACACTTCTCGTTTCAAATTCATTAGGACTCCACAAAAAATGATTCAGGACGAGCCATGGGAACTATTTTTTACTGCAGACGACAAAAATACCATACTGACTGGTAATTGGCCACTTTCATTGCTGCAATTATCATTTCAATATCTAGCAGTTTACGGACAAATCGAAAGAATTGGAATTTTTGAAAATTTCTTCCAGAGAGTAAATTCGGAAAGCGACAGCAATTGGACGGCAATCACAAACTTTGACCGACGACTGAGGTCATTGAACATAACTGTAGAAGAACTGAAACAAAAATGCGGAAGCGAATTCAAGAAAATTGTCAAGATTAACGTTCATCAGTTCCATGCAATCAATTCAGGATCTAGTATTCCTTTGGATTTGGTAACAGAAACTACATTTATCAGCGAAACATCGATATGCTATAAATTGCAATTAGATGAACAAATTTTCACATCGAAGAAAGAAGCATTGGCTCTGTTTGTCGATGAAAGTTCATTGCCATACATCGACAACAGTAGTATTTTAACTATTGACCTGAATGGTAGAGACAATGGCCTAAATCAAGAGAATGACTTTACGGGATCTGTCCTCACTTCTCAAATCGGACGACGGTCAAATTTTAAAATTAAAATCGGAGCTTTCTACATCGCTTCGTCATATAGCAATGGTGTAGTAAAATGCTCTCAAGACACAACTCTGGAAGAATGTCAGGATGATTGTCGAATTGCGGCAATTCAAGAATTGTGTAACTGCACTGCGGTCAGTTGGTCAAGATTAGCAAAAAATGGCGTATTTTGTACACTCGATAATTATATGAGTTGCTTTCAGCTTTCAAGCAACTGTCAACAAAATTATCTTAATTTCCAAAACGATTCGACCACCTGCGCGTCCAAAAAATGCCTCCTTTCCTGTACACGCATTAAATATGAGCAACAACTGCTATCTGAGCAAATTGATTCAACAGATCACACATTTGAAATAATTATCCAAATACTCCAGTTTCCATATTTTCTTTATTCGGAGGATTTTTCTTACACGTTTTCTACTTTCATCAGCGAATTTGGTGGTGATTTGGGTCTGTGGATTGGTCTCGATTTTCTAATTCTTCTGCAAACATTTTACTTTGTTTTATCCGTCTGGTTCCGTTTGATAATGGTTTTGATCAAGAAATCAGCATTATTAAATCACGAAGAAATTCCTGTTCTTGTGTCAGTGGATCAAAATCCATCAGAAAATCGAGAGATCCTACCGGCTCAAGGATTGGAAGCTGTTAGTGCTCTTCAAATAATATCATTGGAGTAGTATGGGACAGCACGTCATTTCCATTTGAATACCCACAAAATACTATGTTATTTGATTGACGTTTATATAATGCTTGCACTGAAACCAAACGTAGCCAAACTTCGTGACGTTTTCCGTATTCCTTTTGTTTTCGATATTCGATCTTTCTACATTTCTACATTGTATTCGATCAGATAATACGTCTGAAAATTGAAGTCGTTCGTAGTGAAAAGAATAGAATTTGCATGTGAAACATGTTTATTGTTGGCCAGTTCGGACGCAAATAAACGCATTGTTGGCGATCAAAACAAGATCACTTGGAAAAATTGATCAATATTTGTGGAAATTTAGAAATGCTAATGTGAAACTTTATTGTTTTTGATATTTATTGGTTCACTGTGAACATTTCAGTGCGATTGCTTAATTTTCATTGAAAGGGTCCACGCCAAATTCAGGTTTCCAGCGGCGGTTCGTATATTACTAAGCTTAAGCCTAAGTAGTCTAATCTGAAGTCAAAACATAAGAAATACGTCCAACTCTGCAAGCAGTCACACACTACTTGACGAATCAGAAGTGTTCAGGCTCTCAGCACGAAATACCCTGAAAGCCAGGCTCAGAAACGAAAACCCCTGAGAACAAAAAAAAATGGTCCGACATGCCCTGTCTGCTTCGGAAATTGAACCATGTATTAACCCAGCCGAACGTTGCTTGACTTGCAAGGTCGGACACGAAATGCGACTTTTGACAAAATACAGTCAAAACAGTCAGAGCACATCGACCCGGCTCCGAAAAGATGCGCTCTTATCTGGTTTGTGCACTTTACCGGTTTTTCTTTAGTGGTGCTTTTCCCGCCTTTTTCACTATTGGCTTCTTGAAGCAAACTTTTGAATTCCCGCCAAAAATTGTATGAATTCTTGTCATTTTTCACTATGTTGTAGCGGATGTCATTCTCTATTCCATAAGTCTAGGCTCAGCTGAAACGATTAAGTTTTGGCCGAGAATGAGCTCTAAATATTGGACCCCTGCAAGGATATCCTCGTGAAATTGCTGCAATGATTCGGTCATTCGTACGCGTAGAGTTATCGCGATTGTTATTCACTAATTTGATCTTTTGCACGCTCGCGCTGCGCGCTCTTTTTTATCCGTCCGTTATCGGGCAAAAAGTTGTTGTTTTGCTGGTCCCGGCGGTCGACGTCGGCCGCTGTCGCTCGCTACTTCCCCGTTCGCGCCTATGGTGCTGCAAAAGTAGGCGCCCTGTGCGATGGGGCGATCTTTGTTCTTCTATTAAAGCAGTACGAATACGTAAAAAGTGGTTCTGTTAGAAAACTAAATTCTTCACCCACCAGTCATAAGCCCTCCTCGGTTGTCTTGTAAGTTAGCGAATATTTATTTGCGAATTTCAGTCATATTTTCTGTGTAGAATCTAGTTCATTTGACGTCTTTGATAACTTTGCTGCTTTGCCACATCTCTATACTGTATTTATTGTAATAGAAACCCAGTCTCTAATAGTGGTCCAGGGTAGCAGGTGATGAAAAAAATAGTAGCCCAGGGCTCCTATTAGAATAAATACGGTATCTTGCAATTACCTACTTCGTTTTTGTGATGCATTCTTGGTGAGACCGGCGTAACTGTGAGCATGCCGTCATCAGTCCTACAGTTAAGCCGGTCTCACCAAGCATGCATAACAAAAACGAAGAGCCTAATTGCATTTGTTGCAGAATTGTTTGCGTACGGGTGCAGGGGCCGAATTCAATAAACTTTCGTGCCTTGCGTACGTACAATGCATTTGATACTGCTCAAGCGTACGCACAAAAATCGATAACTGCATCAAATGCATTGTACGCACGAAAGGTGCGAAGTTTATTGAATACGGCTCCAGTACTCGGACATTTATCTTAGTACTGTCAGGTTATATTATGAACATGGGGCAGCATCGCGTGTTCTCTGATCAATCGTACTGCTCGCAACCAAGCACTGCGAGTGATTTACTATTTCAAGACGACGATCACGACAATTTCAATGATGGCGACGACTCGGATGTCTTTCACGAATTTTTCCAGGTAGGTGCCAATATAGCAGTTGTGTACGAAGTTACAATAGTTTTCCCTACGATCAGATTTATTTCAATATGATTATCATATCACGGATTTTTTTCGTCGGAGGTAAAAGAAAACTGTTACTAACATGTTATTCAATTAAATAAAGTTAAACAATTTTGCGAAAAAAATACGATTTTGAGTCAGAGAGTTGTCCGCGACCAAGGAACAGATATTGTAAAGAATTGAGCAGATGTGAGTCTGTCTGTCAATCATATTATCATGACGACGATCTAGACAACATAAATGACGATGACTCAGATGTGTTTCACGATTTTTTCGAGGTGAGTGCAAGAAATGCGGCGGTTTATGTATTATTCATTTTCTATTTTCATCTTCAAATCGCAGCTTTTTCATCTGAGATAAATCAGAAGAGTAATTAACATGTTATTCAATTGAATAAAGTTAAAGAATTTTGCGAAAAAAATATGATTTTGAGTCAGAGAAGTGTCCGCAACTGAGGAACAGGTGTTGGTTGAAGAATTGAGCCATTGTAAGTCTGTCACTCAGAGAGCGGGGGTGTAAAAATAAAGTGCCATTAGTCGTAGATCACTGGGCAGGGCGCGGGTGTGTACTTTGCAACCCGTGTGATACATAGCTGTAACTGCTGGAGGGTAGGACCTCGGTCGGGAGGGGGGGCAGGCCCGGCTTATAGGTCGACCTTTTGGACCTTAAGGTCCGGGGCCCCCGGTCATCCACGAGTAAGGGGGGCCCCCCGGCCGCCAAAAGAGGGCCCCCAAACGACAAAATACAAAGATATATGCAAAATTTTCGCCTCTGGCGGTTGAAAATGCTAAAATCTTTGCCTCCAGTGGTTGAAAATGCGAAAATTTTCGCCTCCGGCTGTACTTAGGGGCCCGCTCAAGAAAAAAGGTCCAGGGCCCCCCGAACCCTTAAGCTGGGCCTGGTCGTAATTACGTAACAGGTTGGGAGCCGAAACGGGGGTGGTCACTTCGGTCACAACGGTCATCGAGTAGTCATGTGACCAAGGGGGTGGTACGCGGAAATAATAGAGGGTCCAACTGGTAAAAATCTCTCTGCACGTCGGCCGCCATGTTTTGCATTTTCCTCCAGTCCGGACTGCGCGCGGATTAGCCCTTGCCACATCAGAATTGAAGGGGGCATTTTTTGGGACACCTTGTAGTTTTTGACTTGCGAGCCGATCTGTTTTTGAGCCGTTCAAAGCACGCACCCAGTTAAAATTAATTACAAACACGGATTTCAAAAATTGCCTTGCCTTTACTCCCTCAACAATGATTGCTGCAAGCACTTCCGGGCTGCGAGTTTTCTCTGCAAGTTCTTTCAATTCGGAAAAATACTTTTCTTGGAGCTCTGCATCTTTGGTGGTACTTCTTTTTTGCTGCTCATCGTAGTTTTGCTTCATTTTTTCCAGTTGTTTGTTATCGAGATGCGCACGAAGTTTCGAATAGCAGGTGCTTGCAAAGTTTTCGATTTGTTGAGCTACATATGCGGTCGCCATGTGCATCAGTGGACTGATTATTTGTCGTTGAATGGCGATCTTGACGAGTTCGCGAATTTTTTCCCGCCATGGCTCCATAAGATTATCTCTGATTTTTGCTGCATCTTTTTCGTTCATTTCGGCTTTCGATTGCCTACAAAGGGACAAATTCGTAACATACAAACATTCACTGCCGATGAGTAAAATTTGATCGGTATTTAATTTGATCTTTTTAACTTTTGATATAAATTTCACGCCGATGATAATTTCTGAGCGGAGATATTCAAATCGGCGTTTGAGCCACTCTGTTATCAAAGAAAGTTGGCCGATCCCACCACGGATGTTTGATTGACAAACGCTACTTTCTGTATGGCTATCCGAAATTGTGAACCAATAATGCTGCTTGGTCTAGGTTTTGCACAGGGGCGGATCATGGGTGAGGGGGGCCTGAATACAAATGTACAGGGTCTTCAAAGAATTACTCCAATATTTTAAACTGATGGCATTCAGCGGAGAGTGCACTAAATAGCATCATTTATGGCTCGTTGGAAAGCCTGGATAAGCCAGATTTGTGTGACGAATTTTTTGAAAAATTTGCATATAGTGTCACTGAGATACGGCTCATCAAATGTTTTGGTGCGTGTCCTTGAAGTGAACTTTTGAATTCCCGCCGAAAAGTTGTATGAATTATTGTCATTTTTCAATATGTTGTAGCCGATGTCATTCTCTATTCAAAAAGTCTGCGATCAGCTCAAACGGTTAAGTTTTGGTCGAGAATGAACTCTCAGAGTGGGACCCCTGCGGAGATATTCCACCATCCCACTCCTTGGGGGCCTTCAGTACTAGGGCTTGCGGGGGGCCTGAATACATGTAATCATTGTAATCCACTATGATTCGCCACTGGTTTTGCATTAAATTCAAACTTACTTATCAGTGTCGGGATTGGCTGACTGCCGGCGCTCTACGGCCTTCTTCAGTTTCTCGCTCAGTAACGTGTCAATTTCGTCCAGAAATGCGGAACACTTGTCAATTAAACAGTAGACGGTGGCGGCTGTCTGAACCACGGCCATAATCCGCACGGTCCATGTCACATACGTCGTCCAGTTGCTCTCTGCACCACCGAATCCTTTTCCTTCGGCCATGCCCCAGCCAATGCTTTGCATAAATGGCAAAATTCGCTGGAACAGCACTTCGCACAGTTGTTCAATGAAGCCGCTCAGTGAACCGTCCCGAATGCACGCCGCACCGCATTCGGCCACCAGCTGAGAGCCGTCCGATTTGCCCATCTGTTGCAGAACAGCAACTATGGTTTCTCGTACTTTATGTTTCTGTAGCTGCTCGTCCATTTCTCTGAGAACATAATCTCGAAGTTGATTTGAAACGGCGTCCAAGAGACCTTCAAGAACCTGAAGAAAATGTGCTCAGGACACACACATGTTCAAAAGGATATGATGACATCATGGCAGAGGTGTGTTTGGGCCGAAAAGTTGGGGGGTTAACATGACGGAAACCAAAAATCGAGGAGGGTTAACATACCGTACCCAAAAATTTGCATAAATTTCATAAAGTACCAAAAAATTTGCATAAATACCAAAAAATTTGCATAAGTACCAAAAAATTTGCATAAACCGAGGGGCGCCCCAGAAAAAAATTGATTTGTGCATCACAAAATATCCAATGTTCGCTCAGAATTTGAATTTCGCATCCTAAAATGTCATATTCATTTATTCACCTTTTAAATTTTGCACATTTTAAACCAGAAATTTTCGCTCATGATTCGAATTTCTCAAACTAATTTTCAATTTTGCGCCAGAAAATATTCATTTTCGCTGTAGTTGGGACAGAATTCAAAAAGAGATGCCATATTTTAAAGCTGCTGTTAGGGACGCCAGAGACCCGTAATCAGACATGGGCACGTTTTTCCCGGTGAGGGGGGGGGGGTAGCGATCCCCGGTAGTGTAAATTTTCGCAAAAAAATTTCCCGGACCAAAAAAAAAGGGTCACAGGTTTTCAAACCTCCAGCAATAGAAGGGGGGACCCTTGTATTGCTAATTTTTTTTCTACCCCCCAGACCGCGAAGGCAAAAGGGGGGTATCCACCCCCCCCCCATGCCCACCTCTGCTGGTATCCATCCCCATGCCCCCGAAATCTCAAACATTTTTCACCATATCCCCCAACCAGTTTCGGCCGGAGGTATGGAAGTCCTTGAGTGGGGTATATACCCCCATACCCCCACGCCCATGTCTGCCCGTAATCGACCTTGTGGTGGCGATGGCGAGCATATCATTACTTGTACTTGTGTCATGTAAATACTGGGTATAGAAGATGTCACCTTGTACTGTATATCAACTTTTATATTAGATACTACTGCATTGTACACCAATTTTCCTGATCTGTCCCTAATTTCTGGTGTCGAATATTTGAGACACCGCTTTCAGACGGCTACATTTAAAATACTTCTTGACTAGTCCCTTACCTTCATTGCGGCGGCGTGAAAAGCAACTCGAAAAATGGCGCTTCCAATTTGCTTTGCGATAATCATTCCCGCTGCCTTGTAAACACCTTTCACTGAGAAGAGTCCTTTTCCGCTAAGGTGAACTAGCTTTGCGCCTTTTAAACCTTGTCCTGGGCCGGCCAACTTATAAGCAACGCTGTTGAATTTTGCTCCATTCGAGAAGTACATTGCGGCACCGCACATCACCGCACTGGCAGCCATGCTCATCACTTTGTTCTGCCAATATCCATCGATTTGGCCGGAATATGCACCGCAGAGTGCAAAAATTATGTCCGAAATTCCTTCGCTAATAAAGAATTTTGCGGCAAATGCACCAGTTCCACATGAGCCAATCAGGATTAGTCCACCGATGGCCAACTGAGCGGCTGCAGCCGTCGTAATCATTATGAATTTCATCCACATTTTGAAAGAATGTCGTTTCTCGTGAATGACAATAATGAACGAAGCGCCTTGGGCCACGACGAGATTGGCCGAATCCTACAAGTATCGTAGCCACATTAGTACAAAAACTGTTTGTAAATAGTTAAAATACAAAAGAACTGAGAGGGGCAAAAGCCCCAGGTGCGCCCCTGTAGTACTTTCAGCTCCTCGCCTCACTCCGCGTCATACCTGTAACGCTGGTCCGAGATCAGGTACATGCTGACGACCAGGAGGAGGGTGGTCGCCGGGGTATGGTACTTCGTGTCGAGATTTTGGCGCGAAATTCAAAAATTCAATTTTTTGGGGACCTTTACCTGTCAGCGGTCACTTCGCGACCGAAGGTCATTCTATCCAGTGCTTTTCCAGTCCGACCGCGAGGGGGGAGGGGTGCATGTAGCTAGCTACATAACTGGTACGGCCAGAGGGGGGCAATATGTAGCTAGGTCTCCCCCGGTTACAGCTATGCTCCGCGCAGTTCCCTGGTGAATTAGGATTGTGCGATGCTGAGGGCCACTTTCAGCCTGCGGCGCGTTTGCTCACTTTGCTTCGCTCACGCGCCTCGCCTCCAGTGCCCCACAACACCACACACAATCCCAACTCCCAGACAACTGTGCTGCGTTCGGCTCGTCCTCAATTAATTATTCACAAAAAAGTTTAGATAGTTTAGGCAATGTTTTTTGCGTCGCAAAAACTTAGAATTCAAATTTGTGCGGGAGGTTATCGGAAGGTTATTGCAGATTCGGAATCAGCGGACCCAACTCTGGGGGGGAGGGGGTTGGTCTTAAACATTTTCTTGCCAAACGACCAGAAGTACCCGAAATAGAAAACTTTGATGCGCAGGCCATAATACCACCCCCTGATGGGGGCCTTCGGCCCACTGGGCGCAAAAATATTTTGACTAAATTTTTAAAATTCATTTTTTCTTGGAAATTTATGCATATACAGTAAACATATTGCAGGAATATTGCAAAAAGATATCTGTCATTTCTATGAGAAAATTTGATTTGTCCATGCACTAGCTTAAACAAATTGCGAGAATTAAAATGCTTTGTGTAAATAGTTAAATACAAAACTATTTAAATTATTTTGTTTGATCAACGCTACCTGTAATGCCAGCAAATCATATCTTCGCATCTCGTCCAACGTTGAATTCAAACTGGCATCCAACGTCTCTGCCTTCTCGATGCCACAACTGGCAAATAGTTTCTGATAAATTGCCAGGATCGTGGTTTCAGCTTCAATGTCTTTAAATTCGTCATTTCTGCCACTACCAGCTACTGCTTTGTATTTGCGTGCGACTGCAGAACCGATTTTTGCCAGATTTCTCTGCCTGAAGCCTTCGCCGCTGCGCACCGCGTAATTTGCCCTGTTCCAAATTTTCGAGAGAATTTTTTCATCGTCGCGGATATTAATTTCGTCAAGATGCTTGATTTTAACGTTTTTCATTGGAATAATGCCGAACTCATATAGATCGCCAAGAAACGACTTTTCCGGATGTGACGGCAGTTTTATATCAGCCACTTCCCCATCTGCCACCGCCTTCTGAATCAATCGGTACTGTTGCGCATAGGCAAATCGCAATTTAAACAACGGCTCCAGTGCCCCTCGATAACAAATGGGCACATTTTGCCAGTCAATGGGCTTATTCAGTGAGTAGACAGACTTTGAGCAGCATTTGCATGGCTGACCAAGTTTTTCTAATGATTCCGCTTTGTGCAGTTGATCGATAAGTGAATGAATCTCTGCACCAGGAATATTTACAAGCTGGAAATCATCTTCACAAATAGTTGCAAATTTAGGAAAAGAAGCTTGGTTTTGCACCTTTTCTTTGTTAATGTTTGCACTTCGATTATCGTAGATAACTCCAATTGAACGCAGAACTGGGATCATGTCTCCAAGTTTTGAGTTTAGTTTTTGGAGTGAACAAATTTTATTGGCATCAATTTTCTTTAGTCGTGAATATAGCCAAATAACGCTGTCTGTTTCAATTGCAGCCTGCTTTCCTTTATTTCCTTCATTTGTTTCCTTCTTCTTTTCCAGTTTTTCTCCTTTCTTTTCATTCCCTTTCAGTTCTTCTGCTTCCACTTCATAGCATTCCTTGATTAATTTTGTTAAGGCTCCATCAATATTTTGCAACCGTACTTCATCGGCATATGTAAATAGCTTTTCCTTCTCAATGACGTTTTCTTGCTTCAAAAATTCCCAGAATTCTTCTGCACTTGGCTGGTCAATGGTTTTCAATATAAGCTGGGACGTAATGGGCTTTCCTTCAATTGAATTCAAAGCTTTTGCCGTTGTACTGGCAGGTATCAAATAGGAGTTGCAAAGTGCTTTCAGGTCATTCTCTGACAACACTTTATCAATCATTGGCTGTGTCAAAACTTGATGGTCAATTAGTGCATTGTAATACGAACATGCAATCTCTTCCGTCACCAGTTGCGACTTGAAAGTGCTGTGGTCAATGTGCGTGCCAAGAATGCCTTCAATGCTTTGAATGAACAGTCCCAACAGCTGGCAGCGCTGCTCCTGTTGTTTGGCAAATGCCTCCACTTTGATGATTCTGTTCCGATCGGTTCGTTTGTAGGATTCAACAATTCCGCGATCGTTGTTATAGCGCTGTTGCCGGACTTGAAACTCACGCTTAGCCTCTTTTAACAGGCTGGAAATCTCTTGATACTTTAGATGATCCTCAGAAGTTATTTCGTTCCGTTTTGGGCAGGTTTTAATAGTAAGATAAGCTTGGTAATATTTTGCTTCCGCAGTCAAATATGGGAAGCGATTCAAAATTCGGTCAAATTCTTGTGATGCCATTTTAAATTCTTTTTTTTCATAAATTACGTCCTTAGCATGAAAAGTGGATCCTTCCACAGAAAAATGCAGTCCACGCTGCAGAATATGCGTTGGGCTTTGGAGTTCTTTTAGAACACTGAGTGTACTGACGTGGTGCGTGGTCTTTGCTATCACTTCTTCTCGTGGTATATTTGCTATAGTGTGTTCATCAATCCAAAACGCCCACTGATCCAATAGATCGTGCTGCCAAACTGTACGCATATCTTCCTTCTCCTTGCTTTGCTGCAGTTGAATGGAGCACTGACGGAAATGTTTGGCAAAGATTTCAAAGCAGTCTTCTTCCAACTTGATTTTCGCGTTGTAGTACGCGCTGATTTCTCGAATGCGCTTCAATTCTTGAGCGTTGCGATGGATTTTCATGCGAAAAATATCTGAATGTTGACCGTTTTCATCATAAACAACTATTTGGGCTGTGCCAGGTTCACCACAGCGTGCCGCTCTTCCAAACGCCTGTTCTTCAATTCTGATATTGTCTGGCAGAAAGGCCACAATGACATGAAGACCGCCAGAAGCAATTAACTTCTCTTCAAGCTTAATATCAGTGCCGCGTCCAGCTAAATTCGTGGCGAAAATCACCGTTTTGCACTCAAGTTCTTGGTTGCCTTTTCCATAAGCAAAATCCTCATAATCGCGTTTGTAAACATGTGCCTCTATGATTTTCTGCTGATTGATTGTGTCAATCTGTTTGTCACTCTTGACAAGCGCACAAACTCTGTCACTCAGGGAAGTGACTTGCTTAACTGATTTGCATATGATGAGCACGGACCTGTTTTCCTTTAGCTGATGTCTTATTGCTGCATATATGCTCTTCACCCATCCATCATATGTACTGGCAATCTCTGTGCATTCTTCATAGAATAGCTTTGGCTTTGCTGATGGAATGGTCACGCAGTTGACTTTATACAACTGTCCCAGCAGTTCTCGCTCTTCTTTCGAGCCGAGCGTCCCAGAGAAACCATATAGATGTGTGTAGCGGTTGATGTAAGTGACGTTTGAGATAAATACAGCCTTCAGACTGATGGGCGTCACACGACAGCCGTGCTTCAGCTGGAGAAACTGATGCAGCCCATTGTGCCACTGAGTCGTTGGCAAATCGGAGCCTGTACTCTGATCAATAATGACAATTTGTGGTGACAGTTGTATGGTACTCTGGGAGGCAGTCACGTCCACTTGATAGCCGTCACCTTCCTCCATGAAGAGTGCCACTTTGGCATTTTCAATAAAGCTCCGTAAATGACGAAGAACAAACAAAACCAAATGCTCTGGTACACCAAGCCCAGCGCCCTGAGACAGAATGGTTTCTAGAATGTACAGCAGCCTTTCTTTGATTTTTGTGTCAACATTCGTTATTTTTTTGGTCAATTGTGACTTGTTAAATTTCTTGATCAGTATTTTTCCATCTATTTCAATTAACTTTTCTTGCAGGAGATTTGCCCAAATCTTTCCAGTCTCTGCTTGCGATATCTCCAGCAGCTCAGCCAGTTCATCCTTTTCCAACACTGGCATTAAACAGTGCTGGATCTCGCGCATAATAAATTCCGTGTCAAAGGATGCTTGTATGTCGCCACCCATTGGTGGTCGCGACACACAATGCCAGATGCGAACAAGCAGTGACTGCAGTTCTTCCAATTCTGCGACTTCATGCGACAGATACAGCATGTTGTTGCCCTGATCTAGCACCATACTGTCCACTTCGTCCACAATCAAAGTTGTTGCACGGCGGTCCCCAATGATATTCATACTGTAGAAGGCGTCCAGTAAATAATCACGTTGAAAGCTGGTCAAGTCACCATAAACCACTTTACATTTGTTGTACATTGCCCTGCGCGCTACCATGTGATTAACGCAAATATGTCCAGCCTGAATGTCAAAGAGTTGGTATAAATCAGAGCATCCTTTTGGTGGTTCAGATTCGGTGTCACGTTTAGCCAGCGTTGATGAGCTTGTCAAGATATCCACCTGGTCACCTTTGAGCACTTTGACAATTGCCAGACAGGCGATAATGAGTGACTTTCCTTCACCCGTTGATATTTGCTCAAGATAGTTCCTTCCACTTTGGCACTTTAGCGCCAAGAGCACGGCCAGCCGTTGGTTGGCACGAAGGTGGAAGTGGCGCAACTGGAATACTGCCCAGTCAACAGTATGGAGCAGTGCAAGATCCGTGTCAATGTGCGGATTTCTTCTCTGCCATTCAGATGCAACTTCAGCACCATTCTTCTTTTCGAAGCGCAGTTGTTTGTTGGGAAAGTCTCGTAGAAGTCCTGGAACATCAGGTTAAAAATCTTTCATCATTTTGGTTCAGAATATTCTAGCAGGAATTACTTTAGAAAATTCGATGATTTTACTTTTTCCGAAAATTTATTACAGCTTGAATCTTTTCTTTTACTTTCTGAAATAATAATATTCAAAACAATAAATTATTTTTTGAATTTAAACAATAAATAACTTTTGAAATAACAGACTTATTCAGAAATCTACAGGGTGGGCGAAAAGTCCCTGTACGCTGTTTGAACGGTTATAACTTTGCACCCAAGCAGTCAAATTGACTGAAATTTTCCGCCTCTGATAGAGCGATTTCTAACTTAAGTTTTCTTTTTTTAATCTTTGAAATTGGTTGATTTTTCGTCGTTTTATGCTAACTTTAAAAAAATACGAGATTTCACACTGAGAGCTAGTTCACGAGGATATCACCGCATGGGTCTCACACTGAGAGCTTGTTCTCGACCAAATCTAAACCGTTTTAGCTGAACTTAAACTTTTTGAATAGAAAATGATATCGGCTACAACATACTAAAAAATGACAAATATTCATACAACTATTGGCGGGAATTAAAAAGTTTACTTCAAGAACACAAGTTATTCGACATTGAAAAACTCGTGTTCTTGAAGTAAACTTTTGAATTCCCGCCAACAGGTGTATGCATTATTGTCATTTTTCGATATGTTGTAGCCAATATTATTCTCTATTCGAAAAGTCGAAGATTACCGGAGTTTCTCGTAAATACGCCCCCCCAATAATACGCCCCGGGGGGGCGTATTTTTGAAAGCCTTCTCGAAAATACGCCCCGGGGCGTATTTTCCGTGCTCATGTTTATCAGCCGAAGTCAAACAGAGTTT
>JAQGCX010000693.1:0-14618 GCA_034700205.1 Plectus parietinus | reverse complement strand
TTTGGTCCGGAAAATTTTGTTTTTGCGAAAATTTACACTAGATATTATGAGGGTCTGATCTTGGGGGGTATATACCCTCCCCCCCTAACGGAAAAAACGTGCCCATGGCTTGGGTAGCAGCTTCGAATCCGTTTTCTTTTCTTACTTTGCCCATCTTAGCGCTGAGTGAGTTGATAGATGAGATAGTACCAGGGAATGCGAGAGCCTTATATATACGAGTCAGAGTTGGTCATAGTTGAATAAGGTTAAATAATAGGCTATGGTTGCTGATTGTATTTTGACAAATAATTTGATATTTATGTAAGAGAACAATAGATATGTATGGTAATTGACGTTGACAGATTTGAGTTAGAGTTCGAATGCCTACTGTATTTATCTCAATCTAATAACATGATTAGGTATTTTCCGACTACAATTCGATCACCCCGCTAAGCTAAGTGATGGATCTAACGACCCAATGAATCTCTAATATCTTTTTTCACAAGCATTTTTGACATGTTTATGAAAATGCTTATGATAAAAGATATTAAATTTTAGCAAGTCTTAGAAACCTATACTACAGCAGTTCTTATGAATTCCACACTAAATTTTTCCTTCATATCTAACTTTAGCTATTTTTCATGTTTATAATTGATGGGAGGAAGTGAAAATCTAGCCATACACAGCAG
The DNA here is from genome assembly GCA_034700205.1 of Plectus parietinus. NCBI lineage: Eukaryota > Metazoa > Nematoda > Chromadorea > Plectida > Plectidae > Plectus > Plectus parietinus. Next base: position 13,950 of record JAQGCX010000693.1, on the reverse strand, counting down.
CTAAATGAGAAAGATAGTACATTCTTGTTGCTTCTGATAAGGAATGAAGAAAAATTGTTATTGGTGGTGGTGGAAAAAGTTTGCCAGATTATCAAGGGTATCATATCAGAATCTACCTTATTGAGGTGGCACAATAATATATCTGTTGTCCATCATGAACAACACTTTATCATAAGTAAACGCAATCCGTCATCAACTTAAGAATAAAAAACTGAAAACTATTGCAGTACATTTGAAAGTGCCATAACTAACAATAAAAGCATCTTTAGGTATGCAAAAGAATAGTACAGTGCAAGGATTTGAACTTGCGACCATCAAATTGCCAGGCGGACACCCTAACCACTAATTCGAATATTAGAAAAAGCGAGTCTTAATACGATCACCCAAGCTGGCAGATCGAAGCAGCAGTCCTCGTTCAGGTCGCCGCACCTATTTTTAATAGTAGTGGAACGCGGAACCGTCCCAACATTGAGCGTTTCAAACTGGACCAGAAGATGGTTTATCTTCGGCGGTTACTGAGACGAAAGCGATCGAAACAATGACCAACAGAACGTTGATTGAGACACTTATTCTTGTCAATCTTATGTCTTCTGATTTGGCAAAAATTTTTTGTTACAGTAATCGAAATTCGAGAAGAAGAAGGAGCAACCGAACATATGATATGAGATGTCGCTTTTCCAGTTGCAAGCAAACAGATAGCTGCTGCAAGGCTCAACATTGACAAATAAATTATGAAAGCGGCACATTATTAGAATATTATTACCTCTCTCCATTTCATTTTCGTTTCCTACCTGCCATAGGCGTACTTGGGGGGGGGGGGTCTGGGGGGTCTGTCCCCCCCAAATCGGTCCGAAGGAGGGTGGGATTTCCGAAATTCGGTATTTTAGGCCAAAATTTGAATTTTATTGAATTCCCACCCAAACATACCGTAATTTTGCCTAATTTGCATATGCAAGTTTTTAGGATTTCCGACCCCCCCCTCGGATTTTAGGATTTGGATTTCCGATCCTCCACTTTTTTTGGGATTAAGATTTCCGACCCCCCAACTTCGGATCCCTAGCACATCTATGCTAAGCATGACCGCTAATTTTCACCACCACCGCTTTTTTGCATTGACCGCTGTTTTGAGCACCGCTGTTTTGCATGTACGCCATTTTATCGTCCCATCACGTGATTATCGGTGTAAGACAGTACTGGGCTCTGCAATTCCAAAACAGATTGACGCCCAATTGTGAAAACACTTGGTTTCATGTGCTTGGCCAGATAAAATGACCCAAACAGGGTGATTTATTCTAGATTTACTCTACATCATTATATCACCAAGGGCTGTGTCGTACTATCCCGTAAACGTAGCTAGACATTGCCGAGCACTCTGCTGAATAAAGAAAGAAAGGATTCATTTGCTTGGTAACCATGGCAATCACTGTCCCTTTAGTTTCAGTTTTGGTTTTGGTGACGCTCTCAGTACCAAAACCAAAAGCTTTGCGGAACAGAAATAGTTTTGGTTTTGGTTTCGGTTACGAGAAACAGGCCCCTGGTGAAAGTTCTTAGAACTGTAAGAACTTTATTTTCGCCAAATATAAGCCAGATCTGAGACGACGACTTTTTCGCTTATTCCGCAGTCCTTGATCCTTACGTGCAACGCCTCTAAAGTACTGTTGCACTCCGAAAAATCAGACTTAAGATTTGAAAAGGACATGATATTTTAGGTTCAAAAAGGTGAGTTTAAAAAAATTCAGGTTTGATACATGTTTTGGTCAAAATTTTGAAATTCCGTCTGAACCTTTTTTGCACCGCCCATGTTATGCAAATCGATTTTCATTTTATTTGTTCCAAAGTCAAGCTAGATGATTTAGCAAAATATTGCAATTGAACACACTTTCATATTCGGCTTCTGCGATTTAACTTTCCTAACACGATGAAGCCATGTATTCAGGTTATCATTGGAGCATGGTCATATCAACTTCTGCCTTTCTGCTTCCAGCACTACAATTTGTTGGTAGACTTATAACATGGTCAGTGCAGTAATATCGCGCACATTTCTGGCAATAAACACATTTTGGAGAAACGCAGGCTGGTACAGAGCAATCTGGGTAATTCATAATGTAGTTGGTTCCATCTGAATTTTTAACCAAGTCGTGGTGTTTATCATTGCTCTTGACTTGCGATTTTTCATGCTCATATTTGGTGATGAAGAGAGTGCTGACAATTTTTGCAGGAGTGCTGTCAATCAGCATTTTAGATGCTTTGAGTGTCTCAATATCAATATTAACAGCCCATCCTAACAATATTGCTAAAGACTCGTTGCTAAGGCCGAAATTGGCGGCCGAATGAAGCATTTCGATCAATTTATTGTTTTTGGAAGGAGTGTATTTGAAGTTTTCCAAGACGAAGTTTTCACAGTAAACTTTCAGAAGTTGAATTTCGTACTTATCGGCTAGTCTTAATAGCATAGCAAAATTTTTGAGTGTGATGGGCTTGGTTTTTTTCTTTTTTAGTGAACATGGTAGCAGACAGTGGAACATTTCAAGAATATCTTCGTACTTGTCTTCTTTGATATGAGCGACCTGCTCTTTCATTTCCTTAAATCCTTCGTTGAAGAACATGGCTGCGAAGACTGGACTCAACTCGGCGATATGATGTGCATTGATGAACAGCCTTTTCTCTTCAATTATCAGCTGGAAGTTTGAAAAAGCGGTTTCTAACGAAAAATCGGAGAACTGTTCTTTGTTTTTTGTTTTGGTGTTTTTTGCCATTGTCTGAAATCAAAGCAAACAATTTGAATTATTTTGTCATTTATGGCCACGTCATGGCTGCGTTAAAGCTAATCAATCAAAATCATCTATCAGTTCTGCCACATAAAACATAACAATAAGTACCGTAAATCCTCTAATAATCGCCTCCCCCCCTTCAGAGTGATTAAAACATTAAAGGTCTGTGAAGTGTATGATGACACTGAACTCCCAGAACCATATCATATACACAGATCGGTCGGTAACAAAAAAAGTAATGAGCGTTAATGGAAAGACCGAAAAAGACGCCTAATGTTCCACGCTCGAACTTCGATTGAAATAATAATCGCCCACCCTCCAATAATCGCCCACCCTCTAATAATCGCCCCCTTCAAGCCCTGATTGAAATAATAATCGTCCAGGGCGATTATTAGAGGATTTACGGTATATCAGCAAATGGCAAAGATCAGTGCTGTGAGCAGAGCGTTTCTAATTAGCTGATGTCATTAGCTATATTTTGTGTGGCATAACTGACAGATTGCTTTGATTGATTAGCTATAACGTAGCCATGACATTCAATAGTCACTGTGAACGTTTCATTACACAGTGGACCAGGAGCCGTATTAATAGATCGCACTAATTATTGGACCTGGAACGAGATTCTTTAGCACGAGCTCACACTACGATTATTCTCACCTGAGGTGAGGTTAAAGTGCGTATTAATAAATTATCCCGAGGTACGAATAATCTTAGTTGCAGCTAATTGGCCAAAAATGAGCTGAAATGTACGAATAGTCGTAGGCGGCTCACGCTAATAGCTGGGACGAGGTATTAGTGCGATCTATTAATACGGCTTCTGAGCTTATTCAGCTTTGGTGTGCGAACTTCTTTAACACTGATGAGGATTAGGACAGTTTATTCCTCCACAAAAGAGTAAGTAGCGGTAGAACTTGCACAGATAGGTAAGCATCAAGCGGTATTACCGTCACTCGGGCAAGAGGAAAGACACAAACACAACACTATTGACTGACCGACTACATAGTGACTGATCACGATATAACGTAACAGGACCTTTATAGCGGCCAACACACTATCGATCGAACAGGTTAGCGGCAGGACATGAATGAAACAGTACAAAACAGATCAATTGATTCTAGCAAATACAATACGGAGATGATATTCTTTATCTTTTCTGTTCTTCCAATACTGTAAGGGTACAAATTATTGGGTGGTAAATTTTTCAACCAAATTAAATACCATTGTGAGCTGTCGTATCCATGGTAATAGGCCTTATTTTCATGGTAACAGTGCTCGTTATCATGGCAACACGGTATTTTGGATATTTTCACCCAAATTAAGTACCGGGTTTTTCCGAGTATAAGCCCATGGGCTTGTATTAAGAATCGGCCATTTTCGCGCTCTCACTTTGAGACTAAATATAAGCCCATGGGCTAATACATGGAAAATGCGTTTTTCGCCTTTACTATTTTTCACAGATACCTCGACATTATTTGTCAAAAATGTGAATGTAATGCTTCCTAACTGCAAAATTTACGTTAGAATGAATTATTACAAATGTGCATATCATTAATTATCTTTTTCGGAACCAAATATAAGCCCATAGGCTTATACTTGGAAAGTCAAACTGAATATAAGCCCAGATGGGCTTGTATTTGGGGGGGCTTATACTCGAAAAAACCCGGTAATTTGTCGTTTCATTTCATATTTTCGAGATCAAAGTCATGATTGCCCTCTGTTCACCGGCGTCTAGTTGCCTGCCTGTAATGACCAATTATAGTTATCTGACTGAGTCAACTAAGAAGACTTTGTTTAAACTCTTGGTAAAGATTTTCTACTCAAATCCAATCTTCTCTTTTTCGGGTCAAGATTTTGGCGCAAAATTAAAAATTTTTTGTGTTGGTGTACCGATTTCTATCGCTTGTAACTTTTTCAGATTATCACCAATTTCAACAAAAATTATAGTATAAGATTGAGTAAAACAATGAGTTTCATTATACTAATTTTCATTAAACTCTGATTTACCAGTCATTAGTTATGCAGGCCAATGTTGAACTAGTTGGCCCATAGTGCGATAATCATTTAATCGTTACAGGATTTAACGCTTATCGCGTTGTAATGAATCGCAGAATGTGTGTAAATATCTGATCAATTTGAAATTTTTAGACAACATTTAAGATGTATCAAGGTATATATGGTTCAATTTTTAACGCAATTGGTTAGTTAATTGCTGAGATATGACAAAAAGAAAAAGGGGTACATTTTTGCCTTGAAACTGGAAATTGACCAAAAGTTTCACTGTGGGCCAATTAGTTCAACACTGGCCTGTATAACTAGTGATTAGTAAATCAGAGCTTAACGAAAATTGGTACAATAATACTCATTGTTTTACTCTATCATGTGCTAAAATTCTGTTGAAATAGGTGCTAATCTGAAAATGTTACAAGCAATCGAAATCGGGTACATTTAACACGAAAAACCGAAAATCAGCATTTTTTGCGCAAACGGTTGGTAAGAGAGTTAGGAAACACTGATCTATCTGAAGTTTTTATGCAACATTTAGAACGTATAGATGTTGCATAAAAATGTGCCTTCAGTTAAAATTTCGTGCAATTTGGTTAAGCGGTTGACGAGATATAAGCAAATGTTTAACGTTTCCTTTTTTTGGCGGACCCTGTAGGATAAGTTACAGTCAGCGACGTGCCCTGAAATATTAATTCGTCAAAAGTCGTCTGCATTATGTATTCTTCAGTTTAGAGTGAGCGCGTGCGCGAATGGATATGGTTGGAAATTGCAGCAGCATATGACGTAAGTGAATAGTTTACAGTTCACTTTTGGCTATTTACAAGAGGGAAAAAACTTCCTCATGGGAGCATAAATGGAGCATCCGATTTTGTCCGGAATACGAGTATCCTGATTTCGAATTTGTCCCAGCTGAACAAAATATACATTTGAATCGATGCCGACAAATTTGACCCCACCTACGCGTGCCATTCCCCCATTATAAAGTTTACTGTGCAAACAAAGATGTTTTAAATGTCCACAACATCTACCTTCGTCCAAGAGATGGAAATGTCTTTACCAATGATGGGAAAGTTTTTAAAAGTTTGATTCAGATGAAGCGAGTCGGTAGAGGACTCGAGTCAACCTCCGGACTTAGAAATTTTTGTACTTGTCGGACTTTTTCATCGATTTTTGTTCTTCACTAAAATGTTATGGGTAACTAGTCGAAAAACAAGCAACACCCCAAACTCCTTGCTTCACCCGCACTCAGTTCCTCGTTTATTGTCGCAGTAGCAGTTAATTAGTTAGTTACGTCAGATTGGAATGAATCAATAACATGGAGTAGTTTACGTTTCCTAGAATAGGGAGCAGTAGTGCAGTGCATTCTTTTCTGTTCTTATTCGTGGCTGACAATCATGGCCGCGTGAGTGATAGTCAGACTAGGCATGTCACGATATCGATATCGATATGCTTCGATATCGATATATCGAACCAAAATATCTATATCGAGCAATATCGATATCGAATGCGAATATCAATATCGATATCGAATGGACATCGATATTGAATTGAATATCGATATCGATATCAATGTCGTTTCGATATCAAAATCTGTGATATAAATATCGATTAAACTCCCATATACGGTAAATCTATGTTTGGCAAGCCTCTTATCTCGCCGACACTACTTAAAAGAACTCGCAGGTATAGAGATTGAGAGGAAAATTGCGTGTGTCACTCATTATCCCAATCTGGCCCGTTACTGTCGTGTGTGTACTCTGTCTGTAGTATTGTCTGTAGTATTGAGTAGAGATTGAGAGAAAAATAGCGTATGTCACTCATTATCACGCAGTCAGAAGCCGTAGTACAAACCAAAAGTGGCAATACTGCTGGACTGCGCACTCATTTGAAATTTAATTATACGAAAGATGATATCTGACATTAATTGTAATTAATTGTTTGCGTGTTGAAAACATTTTCGAGTAATGAATGGCTTGCTTCCTTTGTTGGTAAAAATTGCCTCAAATAAACTCGCAAATAAATTTTTCGATAAGTCAATATCGAATTAAATATCGATATCGATATCAAAATATCGACAATTTTTAGATATATCGATATCGAATGCATATCGATATCGAACCTAAATATCGATATCGATATCGAAGCCTTCGATATCAAGACTCGAATATCGATATCAATATCGATATCGAACTTTTGGAGAATATTGATATCGTGACATGCCTAGTATGGGTTCTTGAAATAAATAAGGTAATATCTTCATAACACAGAGCGCTTCAGGCATTTCGGCGAGTACCTCAACTGCATTGAACGGCCATATGTCACTCATTGCGGTCGTGAAGTTGGTCAACTCAAATGCAACGAGGAGCGCATTATGTACACCGTTTTCAATCCTGAGTGAGAACGCAATGTAATGTAATTTTCATGAGAAATATATGCAATTTTTCAGATGTGCAACTCACGTGGCCCTGCATTGCGGCGGAGGTGGAGGAACTGCCTCGCCACCTCCTGAGCAGGAGAAGAAGCGACGGATTAAGTAGGCGAAAGAAAACCACCAAGCAACATTCAGCTCAAACAAGAATGAAAAATATTTGCTGTGAAATCTATTCAGCTCTATTTACAGGATGCGCCAAGAGTCACTTCAAAAGTTTGATTTCGTATAACTTCGTGAAAACGCAACTTGAATGCGGTTATTTGCCTTTGATAGAGCAATTCATAACTTAGATTTTCTTTTTTTAATCCATGAAATCGGTTCATTTTTTCTCATTTTATGCCCAATTTTAAAGATTAAAAAAAGAAAATCTAAGTTATAGATTGCTCTATCAAAGGCGAAAAATCACATTCAAATTAGTTGCGTTTTCACGGAGTTATAAGAAAACAAACTTGTGAAGTGACTTTTGGCCTACCCTGTATTTTTTGTATCCGCATACTTTTATGCAATTTATATGAATAAAAGTACAGAGTATCATGAATAGACTTTAAACAGTGTTAGGCTTTGGGCGATAAAAAGCACGGGATAAAATGGATCTTCGCCAAAAAAATATTTTCGCCACATAATAGCGAAAGCCTTCTGACCCTGCGTACGTTTGTCATTAAATAAAGCTACGCCTAAGCATAAGAAAATATTTCTGTTTTATGCCAGAAGCACTAAAGCTCAGCAATCAACAATCAGCAATAAGCAAGGAACACACGCAAAGTGTAACAATATTGATTATTACAACTTTGCGTACTTTGCGTGTGCTGCTTGCTGGTTGCTGAGTTTTAGTGAAATAGACCTCTGGTGGCTCTTTTCAGAGAAAACCTTGCAGCAACTAAAATCTGTACCAGACATCCATGATTCCCCAAAAAATGTCTTACTTTTCAGCCACTCATCGTGCCATGCGTGAAAATCTGGTTCTGGACAAACCCAGAAGGTACCCATGGGCAGTTTGAATATTTGGCAGTATGAAAGTTTTTCTTGTTTTTAACACTAGTATTGAGCTTCTCTTTCATCTTTAATGCAGTGCAAAATCGTCGAAACTTGTTATAAAGAACAAAAACGTGTTGAGCTGTAGTGGGTATTGTAACTGAGCATTTAGCTTTTTGTCATTAAGAGGTAATTTCCAATCGGATTGTAACTTCGTAAGTGAAGGGAATGATCACCAATGTTCTTGAGCGTTTTTTCTGCAACTGGAAAATGTCAAGAAGAACTCGGCGATTCTCTACAGTGCAGACCTACTTGACACTGACAATGTTATTCTCTGTCGTAAGGTGGTCTGTGCTCAACTTGCTGTTCTTGATCACGTCTACGTGTTAGACCAGAACCGGACAACAAGTATTGTTAGCCGTCCTGATTCGAATGGCCAAGACCGGAATCCGCGTCCTCCCTCTTCAACGTTCGATTTACTTCTCAAAATTTCATGTTTATTTGCACTATTTTCACGCGATTTCCGCGTCCTCCCTCCACATTAGTTTGAAAAAAGAGGAACGCTCTCTTTCCGTCTTCCTTCCTTTCTTCGTCGCGTGCAACGAGAATGCTAATTAACGGATTCTCTTGCATAGTGACCCAGGTCAAGTTATTCGATTACCGTATTGTTTCCATAAGCAAAGTAGAACTCTGTTTTTAACGCGGTTAGCAGTTTCGCTAGTTAAATAAATTAAAAAAGAAAAGTGAATTAAAACTGACAAGAATTTTATAAACTCCTGAGCCGCTGTATAATTTTTATAAATATTAATCGACATACACAGCACTGAAAAAAGTAGTGCAGAAATACAATCGATTTCGAAACTATGTAGTTTTCTCAGTCTCATGAGAAGAAACATGTTGTATCAAAGCGAGTTTTGTGCGTTCCAGAATCCTGTCGTCGTAGCGATGTGCTCGGCCCTTTTCTAATTCAACATACCGTATTTATTCGAATAGTACGACGGGGATCGAAAAATAGTGCGACAGCCTCAAATAGTGACACATGTCGCACTATTCGAATAAATACGATATTTTTGTTCGTTTCTCGAGTAATAAGCTCGTTTTCAGCACTAAATAAGCTAAACATCACAAGTAATCATGACGATTTCGTATACGCTCGACGTGTCGTCGTCGACGTCGTCCAGTTTCTTCAAACTGTTGCTCCGTTGGCGCGGCAGTGTATGGAAGTCCATTTATCGCGAACTGGGCTTTTGGCTCATCTGCTACTTTTCCATCAGCATTCTCTATCGTTTTATGCTCAACAAAGCGCAGAGAATGTACGTTTTTCTTTTTTTCAACCTTTCAGAACTTTGTTTTGAGTGCATGGACTTGTTCTGTTATGCCGAAAGCCCGTACCTCGTGCGGTGCAAAAACAGCATTAGAGGACTGCGCACTCTTTGAAAAACATGTGTATTTCAAGCGTTGGTAGCTTTGCTTTCCTTCAACACAAGAGGGTCCTTCTTCTTGCCAGAGCTTGTTCCGCTACGTCGCAAGGTGAGTTTTTCGGGTTTTTCGCCTCCACTTCTCGCGATCGGCTGTTTCGTGCTCCGTCACGCCGCGCGCCTTCATGTCGTCTTGGATGACGGCAGTAAACTACGGTATCTAACACAAAACATATGTATTGATTTTTGCCGACCTGATCAAGCAACACACTCATATGTTACAATGCTGAAGCAAAAGACGGTCGCCGGGATCGCGATAGTAGAATTTATTGTGTGCTTCAGATTCTCTTGGACGTTGGCGTGATTCCCGGCTCGGACATGACACCCGAAGCTGCTTTGACGAAACTGTCTTACGTATTGGGAAACCCTGACTGGGACTTGGCCAAAAAGCGCAAGGTTAGTCGGGTGGTTGTGTTGTTTTATGTGCATTTTGTTTCGCTGCAGATGATGTCACGAAATCTGCGCGGCGAGATGTCGGTGGCGCGGTCGGAGAATGCGACCCTGAACGACTTGGAGATAGTGCCGCGATTGATGAAGTTCTTGCGCATCAGCTCGTCCCATGAAGTTCAGCTATTGCGCAACGCGCTTTTCCCTCCGCTCTTGTGCTACGCTGCCAACATCGGCGACCTCGAGCTTCTCGATCACTTGACAGAAAGTGTACGTTGGTGCATTGCTCTTTATTAGGAAAATTGAGTACGTTTGCATCTGCGTCCATTTCAAGGACTTGAAACTTTTTGAATGGATTTTGACATAATCGTGTTCCTCAATTGCGGTTCAATTTCAAATGAGTATTATTCCTGCGCTCCGCGCTCGCTATGCTACACTTCGGCATAAGATACTTCTGCATGCAGCCTTCCCGACAGGGATGTACGTCATTTATTCGTGTGCAACAGTCGGCTCCACGATAACATAGACTGAAGCTGTCGAAACAGAAACGTAGAATGGCGCCCTAGCCAGTCGTTTTACCGACAGCGCCGAATCAGGTTAACCATTCCCGGCTGAATGCGACCCGATTCGGTCTCACACCGAACACGAAACACCGTGAATCCCATTACGGTAACGCTTCCAGCCGAAGTACACTTATTCCTGCGCTCCGCGCTCGCTTCGCAGTACCTGCTGCGCTCGCTATGCTACACTTCGGCATAAGATACTTCTGCATGCATCCTTCCCGACAGGGATGTACGTCGTTTATTCGTGTGCTAACAGTCGGCGCCACGATCACCTAGGAGGCTAAAGCCCGGAGGGGAGGCTAAAGTCGAGCAGCAAGAAGAGCATCGGAAAGCTCGAATGCGATTCGTTAAACACCGAGCACCGTTGTGCAGCCGTGTTGAACATCTTCGTGCCGCTTGGGAAGCGGATCACGTCCTTCACAAACGGCGCCCAAACTCCATTGGGACGCAACAGTGCCATGAACAACTGCGCCGGCCAATCTGGTACGACCAGAGTTCCTCTCGCCGAACAATCGCGCAAGTGCATAACCGTGCGAAGTGCAAGAGACAGCGGCGGCGACAGCCAATTCATATCCTTGTCCCACCGACACGCAAAGGCGTCCACGGCTTCCGAGCCGGGCACAAAGAATTTCGAATTAAAACGCGGCAGTTTCGTATTTCGATGATCGGCGAACCAATCGATGGAGTGCGGGCCCCATCTTCGATCGCACAACGAAAAGAAGCGCGTCCGAACGCCCCAGTCGTCGTAGTCGACGATTCGACTGGCCTCGTCGGCCTCCGAGTTTTGATCGCGCGGCACCCAAATCGGGTCGATGCGACAGGCATGTTGAATGCCAAACTTGAACACTTGCTCCGCGAGCGCCTGTAGCTCGGGCTTACCGCTGCCCTTTCCGATAATAGCCGCTGCTCCTTTGTTGTCTGTCTGGACGACAACTCTCCTTCCCTTCAGGAAGGGTAAGAAGGAATACAACGCGAACACGATCGTCTTCAGCTCGCGATACGTGCTCGACGACGCTACTTCCGCCGCGTTGAAGGCCGCCGTGGCCACACGTTTCTGACCCTGGTGGTCATAATAAACAGCGCCGGCCGCCTTCGCGGACGCGTCTGTTGAAATGACCGTCGACCCCGTGGTCGACGCGTCATCCGCCGCCGAGTTCGATAACTCGCAGCGTACAAGCACCCTCGCGGTCTGTACCGGCGAGTTGCTAGACATGCAATTGTCGTCCGGTGACGAACCGTGCAACACAGATATCGGGCCTGCGCCCACCGATGTCTCTGCAGACGCATCGGTCACAATAATACGCTCCGAACCTGCCGACTCTCGCAGGGAGCAAACGTTCAACGCATGCAATGACTTGTTCCAAAAAACAAGCTCCTCATGCTCCGCATGCAACACAGATAAACGCGTGCTGATGAACGGGACGGTCGCGTTGATCCGCTCGTAGATGCGTCTCGACTTCAACTGGACGATCCAGCCGAGCACCGGCGCCATGGAGATCAGCTTGCCGGTCAGACGCATGCGATCGCGAACGGATGGACGATGTGCATGCAACAAAAACTGAATCGTGTGAGCGTCGACTCGACGCGCTTTTTCGACACGGACAGTTGAAATCGGTGCAGATCGATGGTAATGCCGAGCCAGTCGAGCCGCTGCACCGGTTTCCACGTGCACTTGTCTTCGCTCGTAACGACTCCTGCCGCCCGAAGATCCGCTCGCATCCGGTCCGACATGCTCTGCGCCTCCGGAAGTGAAGGCGCGAAGAAGAGACCGTCGTCCAGATAGAGTGCACACATAAACCCGTGCGTACGCCACAAGTGTACCAACGGACGAAAAAGTTTTGTGAATAACATTGGTGCAGGTGACAGGCCGAACGGCAAAACAGTGTAGACGAAGTAACGGACACCGGCACCGAAATCCCATGCAAATCCTAGGAACGTCTGGTGTTCCTCATGCATATCAACGTGATGATAACCGGACTTCATATCGAATGCTCCGAGATACCCTTGATTCGGCAATAGTTCGCGCACCGCGTCCAATCCTTCGTACTTGATCGTCGAATGTACGAGGTACTTGTTGAAGACGGACAAGTCGAGAATGAGCCGCGGCTTCGACGAGTTGGTGGCCACCATCAACGGACTGACGACCTGCGGCGGTACCGACACCTCGCGTACTGCCCCCGACGTCGCTAACGCAACGATTTCCGCCTCCACAAAGTCTACGTACTGACTAGTGGACCGGCTATTGGGGGAGTGCAAGGTCGGCACTCGGACGTTTTGCAGAAACGGCAGCCGATACCCGTCCGTTACGACGGCCAGTAGCCAGGAGTTGGGCACCAAGGATTCCCAAAAGGCCCGGGCTCTACGCAGGGAACCCTTAACTGCCGAACGGGAATCAAAAGTACCTTTTGAACTGGCGAATAGCGAGTCGAAGCGGTCCTGAAGCGTCTCACTGGGCGGATGTCGTTGTGACGATCGCCTGCTGGACTTGACTGGGGGCCGTCTGATTGACGAGTCGGTACGGGCATTGATTCTTGAAGTGTCCCGGGATGAAACAGACGTGACACACTCTCGGCTGGCCGGCGTAGATTCCACTGAGTTGCTGGAGACCACCGTAGGCTGCTCCGCCTGCTTGCTGAGCGGGGAGCTGGTACTGTTGAACCAGCTGGGCGCCGGTAGCCGGATGCTGCACGAAGGCGGCTGGTATTCCATAACCGACGACTGGTGACTGTGCGAGAGAACGGGAGCTGACTGCGGAGCCGGTGCCTCTCGCCGCACCGACGCCGCGTTGTCGAAAGGGCTGCGAGTCCGTTTTTGCCTTCTTCCGAGCAGCGGCGGCGTTTTACGCCGTGTCTTTTTTGTACTCTTTTAGGAGTGTCTCGATGAAGGCAGCAGATCCTTTCGTTCTGTTTTCGGATTCTCCGTGCTCCTCGGCGAAATTCAAAAAGTTCGGGAAGATGCGATTGAGACAGAGCATCTCCTTTCTGGTAGCGACTTTTTCTTGAAGTTGCTTTAAGCCTTTCTTGAGGACGAGCGGGTCGTCCGAATCGCCGAAGACGTCCAAGTCGTCGAGGCATTCTTGGAGGAACACCTCGTTACGACCCGCCGGTTTAGCGGACGAGGACTCGTGCGGTCGCTTGGCCGTAGTGGACACTAATTTAGTCTCGAGTGCGGCGAGGCGCTGAAGCAAGTCCGGCTGGGTCGCCGTCGGCGGCGTCGGACTCGTTGATGGTGTCGGCGTCGAAGCTGGTGTCGGCGGCAGCAAGGACGACTGGGCACTCATCTGGTAACCAGCGAAGTTGAATGGGGGCAATAACTGGTTCATCGGGTAACCAGGCAGCATCGAC
>JAQGCX010000692.1:0-14637 GCA_034700205.1 Plectus parietinus | reverse complement strand
AATTTAAAAAGTCAAAAAATGGCGAAAACTGCCGTGGCGGAAATGTTTTTTTTTCAGCGAAGGTCCATTTTATCCTTGTCCATCCTTCGGCCGGAGAGGCAAAGGGGGAGGGGGGAAGTAGCTGTGAGTTAGCCGGTTACACCTACGGTCGCTTCATTCACATTCGCGCTCGATTTCAGAAAACAACCGTGCAGTCTCATTCGCGCACCGAACATCAGATGGCCCTTGACCGACGTCTGACTGTCACTCTGGGTATCATCGCGGCGGGAACGGTGATCTTCCACGTTGCGCCAATGTCCATCTTCACGTTCTGCGCCTTTCTACGCCTCACTGTCCCTCAACCCGTTGTGCTCGGATTCCTTCTTCGCATCAACACCTTTATCAACGTCGTCGTCTTCATCGCTCGGCAGAAGGAAATCCGAGCGACCATGTATCGAGTGCTGTGCTGTCGATTTACGAATAGTTCAGCTGGCGAGATCACTCATGTGAGTCAATCCGTGAGAGCGGCAAATGGGATGGCACGGCAAATTGATCGACGTTTTGAGACCCAATGATCCGAGACCACTGAGTGACTCAAGTGCAATGCATGTAAAACGACATTCCTATTTTTATTATTCGTAAATAAAATAAAGTCATTCGATCAGCTACAATGACAATCAAGCAGAAAATGACAAAAGAATCAGTGTGTCAGATATCATCGATCATTTTTTGAGAAAACGACTGTACCATGATCGGATCGGGGCTCAACAATGAACAGTCGAAATCGGATAAATACAAGTTCGTTAAATGCAACTCTTTTTGGAGCCTGAACAAAACAAACTATGTTGGGCGTCGAGGGGGAAGCTGTATGTAGCTAGCCCCCCTGCTTAAACAGCGTTTACAATGCACCAAATAGACCGACAGGCTGATTTTTGCGTTTACAATGCACCTACTAGACCGACCGACCAGACCAACTGACTGGACCGACTAGAAAATCAGTCGGTCGGTCTGATCGGTCGGTCTATTCGGTGCATTTTAAACGCAAAAATTGGTCGGTCTAGTCGGTCGGTCTGATCGGTCGGTCTGATCGGTCGGTCTAGTCGGTGCATTGTAAACGCAAAAATCGGTCGGTCTAGTCGGTGCACTGTAAACGCTGCTTTCAGGCAAGGAGACCTAGATCCCTGGGGGTGGATATCCACCTCCATCCCCCCGTGCCCATGTCTCTTAGAGGGTTACTCGGCTCCCTCTCCAAATCGGGACTGAGAACCGCTACTCACTCTACCAAATGAAATCTTGCGAAAAACTGTTGCGTTACATAGTGCCAGAAAACTGTTTTTGATTAAGCACAGTAGTATTGGATGAGGTTTTTGCGAAGCTCCGCCTTCCGACTTCCTACTGAATATTAACAAGAATATTTATTAAAGATTCGAACCCTTTTTTATTCGTAGTTCGATTAACCACACTCCACAGGATCAAAAATTTTGTCTGTCTAGCAGTATTTGCGAATATTGACCGTTTGTCCTGCCTTTGTCTGAACTGACTTGCCGTTTTTTGTATTTCCAAACGCAAGTAATTTTCAGCATATTCACACATTGGTTTTATCGAATAGCGAGCTGAGAGAATATTTATTTGAAAAAATTTATGCCTTGATCAACTCTGGCAGCAAGAGTATGCGTTCATTGGACATTTCCGGCAATCTGATTGGAGATAGAGGTGCTGCATTGTTAGCGGAAGCACTTCTCGTTAATGAGACACTGGAATCAGTAATTCTTGACAAAAATGACATTGGAAACGACGGTGTATGGAAATTATGCAACGCGTTCCGGCAGTACGGGTATGCGCTTAAAATCAGAATTTTTAGTTCAGCAACTTACTACAGTCAGCTGTTTTTATAGTGCTATTTTTGTGCCGCCCCTTGGACAAATTGACCATTTTTTATGGAGTCAATTTTTTATAGAGCTCTTTTTGGCAAGCCCGCTGAGAGAGCTAAGTACTGGAAAATACATTTTTATAGTGTTCTTCCGAAATTTTCATATGACAACAGTAAAATTTTGCATAAATGATATAAATTTGAACTATAAAGTTCCAAAAGCTTTTGTTTTTCATCTTTTTCAAGCATTGTTGTTGAAAATTTGCATACAATATCAACAAAAATTGCATATTTGCAAAAAATTCACGATTTTTTTTATAATGCTTTTATGACCTTCCCCTTGAAGAGCGCTATAAAAACAGTTGACCGTATATACAGTATATATCTAAATGCCCTTCAGTTGAAGTCAATTATTGGTCTGCAAAAACTGTCTCCAATACGAATAGCACACAAGCTAAAAAATCGTATTTATTCCAATAAGAGCACAGTCTCCAATAGTAATTCTTACGTTGTTATCTGACATCGTATGTTTGTGTTCTTCAATCATTGAAAAGTGGTGTTCGGTTCTTTTTTTCTGGAAAATTTCGCAAAGTCATCGATTTGAGATCAAGACCCAACCTGGGAATTTGGGGCATTTAAGGGAATCGAGAAATGAAGCACATGTACTCTTATTAGAAAAAACAAGGTAATTTTCACCGTAAACAGTGCAAGTTTTAAAAGACTTTTGAAATTGTGATCTTCGTAGTCCGACAAGCATACTGCTTCCTCCAAGAGTATTTGTTTATTTGCATCCAGTTGGCGACGTAAAGCGTTTACTATGATTGCTATGGTTCTAGAAATACGACAGTGAAATCTTTATCGGCACAAACAACAGCCCTTCACGAAATAACTGGTTCGCCGAATGGCAGATATCGTGATAAGACAGAAGACGCGCTTGCAGCGGTCTGTTGATTGGTTTTTTGTTGAGAGTACTAAATTTATCAGTGAAACAATGCAGCTGGAAGGGTGCTTGAATAGCAATCGAAAATTTCAACACTCCACTGATTGGAAAGAAAAGAAATTAGAGACAGAAGAAAAGATGCACCACAACAAAAAGAAACAGGTATAATATGTACCGGTACATAAACAATTTGGCTCTTCGTTTTTGCATTCTTGGTGAGACCGGCTTAACTATGGGGCTGATGACGTCATGCTTACAATTACGCCGGTCTCACCAAGAATGCATAACAAAACGAAGCAGGTAATTGGTTTTTTCAGATCCTCTCATCATTTCCAATCGAATGGTGTACTCCTTTTTAATTTTGATTGGAATATAAATTTTTTGATACAACTGAAATTTTAGAAATTTTGGCAACGAAGTCGATTGGAGTCCGATCAAAGAGAACGGCAAAGACCTGTTGCTGAAAAATGGCAACTTCAGAAAATCGAAGATGAGAAAAAGGAACGGACTCCCAAAGAAACGCAAGAAGAACAAGAAGCTGAAGTACGACGAGAACAATATGAAGCTATTGAACGACAAAAGCGACTAGAAATTGAGAAAAATGAACGCGAACAAAGAGCAACTGAAACAAAAGAGAAAAATTATGAAAAAAGACATTTTGTCAGCGCACCACAACCACCAACAATTCACTCAAATCCACAGCAACAGAAAATTTTAAATTTGCTTCAACTGCACTGGGGTGGCAAGAATTCTACTAACAGCTGTCCGTGGGACTGTTTCTTTGTGTCAATGATTTCGCACTTGGCTGAATTCCCGGAAAATATAGTCCGTATTAAGCAAGTCGAGAACAAAGTTTCTGAACTGGTACAAGCGTTCATGGAATGTGTTATTTCAGAAGCGCAAACTGCAGATGAAGCAAAAGAACATGTAGTGACACAGTTGGCAATCACTCTTAACCTCAGCCCAAACGATAATGGTATGTATAGTCTCTATGGCAATGATTATTCTCCTTTTGTGGAGCATCTTGAATATATCGCAACAGTCAGATGTCTGGCCAAGTGTTCCAAGCATGAAACCTGCCCAAAACCGACCACTGAACGAGACTTCAAAGGATTTTCTATCCCTGCAATGACCGAAAATGTCAAAGACGCAATTTTGCATCAATTCAGCAATCGAAGGCGAACTATAAAATGTCGGCAAGTATTTAATGACAAACCAGAAGATCCGAGCTGTTATATAATGGATAATGAGGGTACGGCTACGAAATATTACTGTAGTGGTACTCTGGCGAAAGAAGGAGAAGCGCTTTTCGTCCAAGAGCACCCATTTGTTATTTTTATGGGCCTGAACGACATGCCAGCAAAACATTGGCGCAAATTACCCGAGCAAATAATCATTCTTGGCAAAAAATTTTATTTGGGAAGCTGCAATGTTAGTGGCGTTGGCCATTTTACGAGCATAGTGAGAATAGTCAATGATTGGTTTTACTACGATGGGCTTGCCTCTCAGCTTTTTGTTCCTCTGGATGGTAACGAAAAAAATATTTTTCAAAAATTGGAGAGCAAAAAACTCACGTACGCTTACTACTACTGCGCCGAAAATGGGAACAACTCTTAGATTGTGCGATATTGTGATGCTATTAGGGTGTTCCAAAAGTTCTTACCGTTTTTTGTACCCTTTAAAACTGATGTATTACGTATTGCTAATAATTACGTATTACGTATTGAATTGTGAATTAACGCTTGTAAAATACTTGTTTAGCTTTCTTCTACAATCAGTGAGTAATATGTATACGACAATGTGCGGTGAAGACATTTAATTACCGTATGTAAAGTAATACTGTGCGCACAGATTGGAATACCCTAAAAATAGATGAGATACATAATGTACATTCTATAAAGTTTTATATTAGCAGTATTACTAGACGGGGGGAGGGTGAAAAGTCAAAAATTTCACGCAGTGCAGTAAGCGAGAGTCCCCAAAAATCTAGCACTGCCCAAGCGATGAGCAATGTATGCATCGTTATATCGTCCCTCAAGCTGCTGCATACACTTATTCGTGATTGCATATGGAGTCACAACCGCCCACTACAGTGCCATTTCCAACGACAAATTCGGCCACGCCTGTTATTATAGTCTGTACTGTATTACAATGTTGATGCGTGCCGACAAAATAAAACAAACTAAAAAATAAACTCAAAACGTCTCTGTACTGAGCATTACAAAGGCAAACTGTGGTGAGTGGTGAAAAACGGAGAATAATTGAATAAATAAAGGCAATTGAAAATCCGTAATAGTCAAAAACAAACGATTCTGCTTCTCTCTTCATATTGCCTGCGTTACGCGCTCCTTCTCCCTGATTTCTGCTTTTACTTTATCAGCAGAGCGCGCTAGCTTGCAGTGCACAACGCAAGATGGAAGATCTTGCATGAGCCACACTACTGCGTATTTTTCTATCAATGTAACGTAACATTGTTATTTGGGTACTTAACTTTTCCCGCTTACAAGAAAAGAAATTCCAATTCATTCACAAACAAATCTTTAGGCCAGTTCAGTGCCTTTTAGGTTCCTAATCGTCTGACGTAATCATGTCGAGAAAACGACCCTTCAGCTTTAACGACAAACGTCTTGGCGGTTTGCATCGTCTCGTTCACACCACATGTAAGAAAGCCAAATTGTCGAATATCCCTATAACTACGAAGGACGGACCAGGAAAGAAAAGGAATCGAGGGTGGCAGAAATCTAACTTTACCAGACAGCGAAGACATCTTACACCTGGTTTGCTCAATGGTTAGTAACTCAATTCACTCGGTAATACAAAACGAATAAGTATCCGCAGCCGCCTCATTCTTTAATATTGAGTGACATGGGGTTGGGAAGGGAATTAGAAGAGAGAGAGAGGTAAAGTGCAATCCTTCTGAGCTACACATTCTGTAGATGTTATAATTCTTGCTAGAGAGTGTTAATGAGAACGTAACCGGCAGTCAAAGGAATTCTATTCGATAATAGTAGCAGAGCTAATTCGGATCCGAGCCCTCTTCTTCTCCAGCTCCAAGTATGCACAAATTGTTATTTATGTGTCCCGTTGACTTTCTCTATCCAAGCTGGCCCTTGTTCTACTTTAATGATATAAAATCAATCCGCGCACCGCAGAAAAAGACGAAACGGGAAAAAATCTTAGCAGCAGATGGTTTACTGCTGAACACGCAGGAAACCGATTATTTATTTCAGATCCTCATATAAAAGTGTCACTCATTGTGACAAAAGAGACGGAATTGAAAATACCAGCAATATTTTGCGAGGGTGTTCAACCTCAGCAAAAATCGGAAATTGTTCGAATGAGCAGCGAGGTAAGAAGTCAATTTGAATTGGATTTCATTCCGATTTTAGCAGATTAGGTTCCGAAAATAATGTGGTAAACTAAATATTCATAGCCGAAGGTAGAGCTCATAAGATTAATTAGTGAACATATTTGTACCGTAACTGTACTCATCCGAAGTTGAATTTTTTCCAAATTTTCAAGAGGTTGCAAAACTTAGCCAGTAGGACGGTCCGGTCGGGTTTGGGAGCCTACCCCTCCCCGATCCCCTTACTCCGTGTAGGTAGTTGTAAAATAATCTTTTACCCCAATATACCATTATCCGAGGCGACATTGCGTCCCTCTCGACATTCAACACCGCCAAAAATAAGTGAAGCAAACAACTTCGCTTTTTAGTGCGTCGATATGAACAGTAATGACGAGCAGAAGCATTTCGACAATTTGGATAAAACAGAAAGCATTTCGAACGTGTCGCTTTCCTATCTGTCTGCCTATTCAGAGACTACATCGTTGCAGGACGTCGGCACGCAACTTGTTCTGCCGCAGTAATATTTATGATGATATTTTGAAATACAATAATTCAGGAATAATCGTTTCAGACTTGTGCTATTTAGCACAAATTCAAATCAAGTTAATTCACCTCATTGCACTAAACTACAATTCATTGGACTTGTTAACTATACAGCACGGTTTATTTACTTCAGCAGAGGTTCGTGAATGAGGTTTTGGCGGTGAAAACAATTAATTTTGCCGTCCGCACAAAGAGCAAAGCCTTTGCATAATGGCATCACAATATATCTTTGTATTCTACCACCAAATTGCACTACGCTGTGCTATTGGCATCAGAAATAAAATAATATTTCCAACGTAAATTTGCAGTTTAACAGTGAAAATGTAGTAATTACGACTCATTTTCACCGTCATGTCATAGTAATTGTTGATTTTTTTGTTATCTAGTGTTACCACGATACGTGGTTTTCGTCGTACGGTGCGATACGGTACGGGGAACCCCGTACTCCCCGTATTCCCCGAACTGAATCATCCGAAGAAAAAAATTCCCCGTACTCCCCGTACCGGCCTGTCCAGATGAAAAAATTCCAAAAACCGTTTTTATCAGTCTTTTTGCTTTCTGTATGCACATTTTTGGCGTAAAGAGAAGATAAAACGTAACCAAATCTTATATAAAGATGTAGAATGAGACAAAATGAGCAAATAAAAATTTCAAGTTTAACAATACGGAGCGCTCTCCGTAGCTTGGTTCGGGATTCTCCATACCGGCCCGCCCCGAAAGATATTAATTCCCCGTACTCCCCGTACCGTTCACCCCGGACCATCCGTCCCCGTGGTAACACTATTGTTATCATTTCAGGATTCAACAGAATACATATTGATGAAAATGTACCCTTCCTTCTCAACTGTATTGGTGATAAAAGAGAAATCGGAAATCTCCCACTGTTGTTACTGTCCAACATAATAAAATTCAGAAGTGCAGGGCCAGTAAACTACGATCATTTTGTAAGTACATATTTTTCATTTTTTTCCCAGATTTTTCACGGAATGTTTATTCAGAAAGTATTACAACAACTGATAATTGCTAAGAAACAGATTTCAACGATGGTTCCTTCACAGACACCCGAAAAGTTGTCGAGCGATGTGGAAAATGCAAAAGCAACCAAACCCCATGCTGTCGTCATAATCATTGATGCAGACAGCGATCAGCCGAAGAAAACATCTTCTTCGTTGAATTTTTTCTGGAGAGGGTTGAAAAAATTGCCTTGGGCTGGCAGCAGATGGTTTCATTCTGCACCATCTCCTTTTCCGATTTCGCCTGTTTTTGACGATATGCACAGCAGTGCATCGGATGGTTATTCCAGATCGGAGCGCACACAGCAACAAACAGCAAAGAAAAGGCATCATCAGGTACGTTCGGTACGAATCAATTCCACAAAACATGAATTAGAAAAGTTGCAGCCTTATTCTCGCACTTCAACGTATATAAAAGTGTGAAAGCGGATTTTTGACTGAACGGAAGCGATTTTTCTTTTCGATTCCCAGTTGGTACTCTTGCACACGCAAATTAGACAGCTTGGGGATATTATGAGGCAGGAAGTTCCGGAACAAAAATCTTCAAGCCACAATACCAATTTTGTCGGCATTCAGTATTCACTGGAAGGGGCGTCGCAAAACTTCGTCAAGGACGGCCCGTTTTGGGAGTCACCATCCCCTCTTTAAAAGTTAATTCACACACCTATGCAGCCTGTCATCCTCACACTTGGTCTGATCTGCTTCGTTAAAAGGGAACTCTGGTCACAATAAAACTTTTGATATGTTATCAATTCGAATACGCTTATCATCGCTGCGCACTCAATTTTTAAAGTTTCGATTCCCTTTTCTCGTTTTTTGGCTCTGAAAATCCGTCGCAACACAAAAAATAGTAATGGGGAGCTACAGTATCCAAAGTAGCAAACGTAATCGTAGCGACGAACTTTTGGAATGGATTTGCGTGTATTAATGCAAGAATTAATCGCAGCGCGCTTCTTCAAACAAGTATTTAAAAATCCTCATGATGCAATGTGATTTTTATGAAAATTCCTCTTTTGCCAATTTCGTCAAAACCCCATCCATGTGCTTGTTAATCAAATTGTCATCAAATTTAAGCTGACGTGCGTTCTGCCTTCGATTGAAGAGTTCAAGAACGACCATCCAGCGACTAGCTCCAATAGGGAATTAAATCTAGCATTACGCAAAGCAATAATTGACAAATTACAACTGCGATGGGGTGGAAGAAATATTATCAACAGCTGTCCTTGGGACGGCATTCTAGTTTCTCTTGCCGCGTACTTTGAGACCGCTCCGGGTTACATCCAACATATTATTCAAGAATCGAACGCAATAACAAATGCAATTAGTGATTTCGCAGTCAGTGCTGTTGGTGGCCAGATGACGATTAACGCAGCGAAAGAAAAATTGGTGAACGAATTGGCGGCGCCCTTGATGCTCAACGAATATTCTGGCGAGAAATTCAATCTGTACGGCAACGACTATTATCCTTTGATTCAACCTCTCGAATACATTACAACAATACGATGTAAATCGCGTTGTTCAAAAGCAGAGGATACATGTCCCAATCCCGAAACTACTCGTGACTTTCTCGGATTTTCCTTGAAATATACAAAAGATATTGATCTCGAAGAAGAAATTTTGCATTTGTTTCGTAATCGAAGAAAAAGCCGACCGTGTCGCCAATCATTTGACTCCAAGCCGAACAATGTTGCATCATACAATATGCAGAGTAACAAAAATGGCAATGCATATTTCTGCAATGGTATCATCGACAAATTCGGTGACCCAGTGTTCGTTCACAGTCATCCAATTATTTTATCAATTGGCATTGATAATATGCCGGCGGACGGGTGGCGCAAATTGCCGCAAAAAATCGTTATTCTTGGCGTAAAATTTTATTTAGGAAGCTGTAATATTAGTGCTTCTGGACACTTCACTTGCATTGTGAAAATTGTTGATCGTTGGTACTATTATGACGGCTTGGCTTCTACGCTGTTTGAACCAGTTAATGAAGAAAATGAACATTTGTCACATACGCTCCGATACACGAAGCTGACACACGCATTATATTTCATGGTTCCGCCGGAATGAAAAACCGTTCTTCGAGGACTAGAGACAAACCTCATAGCGAGTGTCCTCGAATACGGTATCTCTACCGGAACAGAGTTCGGTTGCTGAAATGAAAAATTTTTCAAAAGCTTTTGGCACCCAATTCAATTGTGCTCTTATTTGCTTTTGTTGTTTTAGTATCTTTATCTTGCATATGTTGGATGACAACATAAATTACGCATTTTCTTGTTCAAGGAAAAATATCTGCTTGAGAAGGTTCACACAGAGGTGGGCCGTGGGGGGTGGTGGGTCACAACCAGACATGCGCGTGGCGGGGGTATGCAAAAATCAGTGCCCTCGAGGTGACTCGAACCGGCGACCTTCACATTTACAGTCGTACGTGTTGGCATTGAGCCACTTGGACATTCGGCGAGGGAGCGTAAGATGCGAATATATACCTCGCGCTCACCATACCCCCCGGTCATGGATAGCGGTGGCTAGCCCCTTTCTTTCTGAGGGCCTGAAATTTGTTCGGCGCCGCAGGCAAAATTTTTACGACTTTCGAACGAATTTTTACGAATCAACATCAAAATGTCAGGTCTTGCTGAGGGCCGTTTGTCCGAGGAGCGCAAACGTTGGCGAAGAGAACATCCTCACGGTTTCATCGCCAGACCAAAAAAGAATCCTAATGGAACGCTGAATTTATTTGATTGGATTTGCGCTATCCCAGGCGCAAAGGGAACACCATGAGAAGGCGGGCTGTTCAAAATGACAATGCTTTTCGACGAAGACTACCCTTCAGTGCCTCCCAGATGCAAGTTCGAGCCCGCGCCATTTCATCCAAACATATACCCTACTGGGAATGTCTGTCTTTCAATTTTGGACGCAAGTAAACACTGGAAACCGGCCATTACGATCAGGCAAATTCTGGTCGGCATCCAGGATCTGCTCAGTAATCCAAACACAGCATCGCCAGCCAATAGTGAAGCGACTGAACTGTTCGATAACAATCTTGTAAAATTCAACAAGCAAGTCCAAGAATTGGCAAAAGTCCACTCTACCGAGCGCGTAATGCTTGAAATGATGGAGATATGATTGTCCTGATAATGAATAAATCATGCAAATATGTTGTCGAATCAAAGAACGCAGCAGTTATCTGTTTTTATGCACAACTGATAAACGGAAATGCAGTACGCTACGCTATGTGTAGGAGGAAAAGATAAAATCTAGTCATCAGGTTAGTGACTGAACGCTGAGAGCGCCGTGTCCGGTATTTTATCACTCTGCAAACGCCATCACAAACGTAGCAAATAGAATGATCCACCCACAATGTTACACATCAGTATAACTAATAAAATGTGATGCAAGCTACAAGTCTTCGGGAAATGTAGGGGCTGCTAAATATTCTTTTTGTGCTCTCGTTGACAGCTTTGTTCTGCAGAGACAGAGATGTAATAGGTACATAATATCAGTTTCTTCCAGCTTGGCAATGTTAAATAGATTCGTAACGCTTTAGTTAAGTTGAAAGCTACCGAGAGAATTTTAGTGTTCTGGAGGCTAAGGCTGGAAGATTCTTACTGGAACTATCACAATTGTTTGCATTTATCTTATAATTTGCCAAATCCGAACAGCAGACCCTGCCAGTTTTCAAACAGAGGTGAAACTTTCAATACAAACCATAGCAACAATGTGTAATACTTGATATAATCTCAGAAAACTGTATGTATTTTAGAAAATATGTGCCATATTTTCGCCATAAAATCCCAAAATCTTTTTGTCAATGTGCGCTAGCAAGCGCTGTTTGACACTGGATGGTGTTATCAACAAAACTGCTGTCTGGGCTGGCGAATAGTAAGTGAGCGCAAAAGGAGTTGGCGGACTGACACGGTTGACTTCTTTATCACGCTCTCGCCAATATATGCGGAGCTGAATACGTGCTTATAAGAAACGCTGATCACCACGTTCCTGTACTGTTTTTTTCATCCATCCACCCATGATCCATCTGTTGGGCAGTAGTACAGTGGAACCCGGATAGGTGCACAAAATGCGTATTAATTGTTAGAGTACACGCCACCGCACAAAGAGGCTACGCACTTTTGCGTAGTCAGTTTTCATGTTGGCGTCTGCTCAAACATTTGATACGCATTTTGTGAAATTATCCGGGTTCGACTGTACTGGACAGAGTAGATGGAAAATATTGATAAGCACTGGACTGAATTGACTTTTCGGGGGAAAAAACGTTTCGAAAAACTTTGCGAAACCCCCTCTGGGTCGATCGGATCCCTCCCTGGTTTCAGCCCTCTTCTGTTCGATGCAGTATGTACTACAACCGATTTATTAAGACCAACTCAATAATTTTGTAATGTCGGCAAACAGTGAAGGCTTTAGAAATGTTAAAAAATCGATTTCAGCCATTGAAAAATTGCTGTTTGCTTTCTTTAAGGATTTATCTTGAAATTCGCCCCGGACAACGCAGAAGCTCTTTTATAATGCAAAAGGCATATTTTTAGAGAAAATCCGATATTATGTATGCGATCTTGAATTAAGAACACAAAAAATAGTTTTGTTTACATGAAATTCAAAAATTTAAGAAGAGGATAACGCAGGAATGTTCGTTTTATTACAAAACAAATATGTTGTACGTACGATAGTATCGTTCGGAATTCGGATACCCTACCGATTCAAAAGATATTTTCAGCATTCTGTTGCAAAAAATCATTGAGGATTTTTTCACATTTCACATGAAGTTGGTTCGATTGTTCTTCATGAAATACGAAATGGATCGCAAAGGGAACATAAAGTGAGTATATAATTATATAAATCAATGCAATCGCCCACCGCACTTAACCATTCGTCGTACGCATTTATCCGAATAGAATGCGTCTCATAGCTGTTGTTGGGTGTTACTCTTAAGTACAAAATTATACGAAATTTTTCGTTGTTTCCCTCCAAAAAAATGGCCAGAAACGCGAAAATCAAAAAAAAAGCTAATTTCTTAAAAAATGTAAAGTACTATATTGGAATTATGATGTTTTCTGCAAACACTTTTCCGCCAAAGACGTTTTTTTCGCGAGAGTCCATTCTGTTCGCACTTGTTCGATTCGACTTAGGCTTAGGTGCATACGTGTAAGCAAGGGGGGGGGGGCTAGCTACATACAGCCCCCTTGGCCGGACCGCCGGCAACCCCCCCTCACCGCCGAAGGCGGCCGATAAAAGGTAAGGGTCCCCTTTGTGATTGCGGCCGAAGGCCGCATAATTTTTTGAATTTATGAATTTCGACACGAAGTACCGTACTTGGCGACTGTTTTCGCACTGTTTTTGAATATCCAAGCTTTCATTTTATTTTCAGATATGTAGCTACCAAAATTCCATTGCATTTTCTACATGAAGATGAGAACGAAGATAATTTCCTTGGCATGCAGCGCTTATCGACGTTTCTCTTGCATCAGCCATCAACACCCTGTCTTGTGGATCAGCAGGAACCGGAACTCAATCACGATGACATTCAGTAAGGAAACCTACAATTTTGTTAAAGTAGTCCAAATTCCACTGCAAAACTCTTTTCTTGCAGCAATTCTTTCTTTTCTTGAACTAAGTTTGCCATTCTGAAAAGAAACAGCGAAAGTTAACTTATACTTCCGATGTGTGTAACGTTATGCGTGACGTCATGCCTCAAGAAATCAATCGATAACTGTATGCTATAACGTTATGGGTAACGGAGAGGATGGGTCACGCTCAGAATTACGTGAGGGGAGAGAGCGAGTAAAAAGTACCAAAAACAGCGTTTCGTAATTAATGGATGGCTTCAATAATCGGTTTCAAATTATTTTTACTGTTCATGATTACGACCGAAATGCGCGTCACGACTACAATATATTCAAACCACAGGCAGCTGATACTCGTCTGGTCGAAGCCGATCAAAACATATCAGGAATGGCTGCGAGAGGAAATTTTTCAGCCCAAAGATTGCGTTGATGACCAAATTTGTTCGGATAATACTTACAATGACGATGTAAATCTGGCCACAACCATTGTCGTCAACCCAACATCAAGCAACATCGCCGACTTCGCAAGATACTATTGCACCGTTCACCACACAGAAAGACTGAAACTTGTAAGCGTCTGTTACATACATGTACCATTACCGTACACCCTGTTTTCGCGTCGGGACCCCTAAAATACCGTAGTTTCCGCCCGAAATACCGTGTTGTTTAAAAAAATCGGCTGATTTTCGGGGAGGCATGAAAAACTTCGCCCACTTCAGTCTCATTTGGGGGATCTGCACCCCCCCCCAAGACGCATCCTAAAGATGTACAGGAGGGCGCAAAAAACTGCACCCTTCTGTCTTTTGTTTATATCTCATAAATCACTTATCCAAATTGTACAAAATTTCAACTGTAGATACTGTAATACGATCTAAATATAAGATAAAAAATCACAGTTGCTCAGAAAAAAATTGAGAGTTAATAAGAACCAAAACCATGAAATTGTAGAATTTAAAATTTTGTTTTTCATTGTGTTAATCAATTGGGAAATGAATAAACGACATCAGTGAATAATACATTTTAAAATTTACTTAAAAAAGATTTAATTTGGCCTCTACGAGCATAAAAAATGACCTTTAATCGCACTAGACACCATTCTTTTCCAAAATGAAGCATTTAACTGTGTTAATCTCGATTTGCTGCTAAGCGGCAGTCAACTTATCTTTCAATGCTTGAACACAAATGTTGTTAAGCAAAACATTGTCCTGGTTGAGAAATACAAAAACTTTGCTCTGGCGTATGTTTGCGCCAGGTGCAAAAATTTTTTCCCCATTCTATCCAGTGCTTGTCAAACACAAAAAAAGGTCGCCAGTTTAAACATACCTCATTCTATCCAGTGCAAATTCAAAAAATTTGCCTTTTTAGGGAGCAAT
>JAQGCX010000691.1:0-14641 GCA_034700205.1 Plectus parietinus | reverse complement strand
ATAAACAAATAAAATTTTATTTAGAAAAGATGCTGAAATAAATTTTGTATTTATGCACAAAAACTTTCATTACAACCCAGTAAAAGTTTACATGTTGATGAGTCATACGAAGGATTAACTGGATAGAAAAATATGAGAAATTGCAAAAAAAAGCTGCACTCGAAAACAACACAAGAGAGTTAGCCAAAGAGTACGAATAAATAATAAGCCCGATAATGCGTTGACGACGACGTAACCGGAAGAAGGAAGGAAGCGTCGCTTATCGCCCCCGTCCAGTTCGCTCCCAGCTCGTCAACATCATCCTACACGCACTAACAATGTTTGCTCAGCAAATGCGTGCGTGCGTAATGCGTAAACCGATCTCTTCCACGTCAATTTCGTCGCCATTCCATCCGGTCGACGCATGTTTTGATCCACTAATCCAACAACCCCCCTCCCCCTGTCACTCACTTTGCGACGCCTTCGTCACGGGACGATTTACCCGGTTTTCTCTCGAAAATAAGCCTCATGTCTGCGGCGCATGATAATTCAACAGCTCCGACGCGAAATGTCCATTAGGTAGCACGCAGAACTGTGCCATGCCTACGCGAGCTGCGTAACGCAACGCTGATTTTGGTTGTTTCTTAATCCTGGCGAGCTTTCTGTGCTGCTAAAATCAATCGATAAATGCTTCGACGTTGTGCATACTTGAGCGCCAGAATGCCCATTGATTAACCTATAGAGCAAAATCTTTGGACCCTGCGAAGTGCGCGCCAGCAATTTTATTTTCCCAAAAAAATACGATATTTTTGGCGGAAATTCAAATATCACGCAAAATGTACAGTATTTCGTTACGTAAATTTGGTTTCCAGCCGAAAGAAACAGGCTTCACTGGTTACATTTATATTTTTGATTCCATAATTTCGCGCCCAAATAAATTCCAGATGCGCGCTTCGCTCGCCCGACGATTTTGCATAGCAGACTGAATTGCAAACTTGCACGATAATATCATAACAGGATCGTTTTCAAAACAACCATAGGAACCCTTGGAATCCGAGGTTAGGAGGGACTTGCAAGTACTAGGGTTCAAACTTCGAGGGGGGTCGTAAATTTGCATATGCAAATTAGACAAATTTACGGTAATTTTGAGCGGTAATTCGAAAAAATTAAAATTTTTGTCCAAAACACTGTTCTTTTTGGCCTCTTTTTGGCTGATTTTTGAGGGGGATCGCATAAATCCGATCCTTTTGGGCCAGTTAGGGGGCCCAGCCCCCCGAATGGCACCTATGAAAGACAACCGAGTAACCCAACCTCTCCTTCCTGTCACTGCGCTGTTTACATCACTGTGCGATTGGCAAACGTGCAAGGACAGCGGCGCATGGTGTCCATCAATGATCGTCAATAGCACTAAAGATCCAATGACGCCAGAAACGGGGAGAAAGATCAAAAGGTCAACAGGGAATGTGCACGAGGTGATGGTACTTGTGTTAGAGCGATAGACACGTGATTTGCTCATGTCATTTGATAGGAAAGGCAGGCAGGCAGAGGGCAGTAAGACTGGAACGGTTAACACTCAATTTTTCTTAGGGGATTTTGAATAGGTTATTTCATGTTTTATTAGGTTGATATTTTCAGTCAAACGGTATTTTCACAGTTATTTTATTGTCAACGGAAGCGACGAGTGTGTTACAGACAAGTTAAATAAGCGAAATTTACATTTGCAAGACCAATACCTGAAAACGACAGCAGTAGAATAAAACAGATAATAACTTTTTATGATGTGTCACAACATTCGTTACATCATCATAAAGTCAATACGTATGTTATGCAAGAATTATGGTAACAAAGCAAACAATGACGAAAGGAATAATGCTGATACAATACTGCCACTGCAAACATTATCTGCAAACAAATTCACAGATAAACCTGCGTACGTATTCTGAGACCGTCACAAATAATTGTGAACTAATAATTATTAAACAGTTCTACTTCATGTGGAGACGAATCTGATTAGTAACGACACTATGTGCATCGGTTCGAAGTTGAAAGAACGCGCGTTCCTTGAGCATTTCGGAATTCAGATTTGTTCACGTGAAGCAGAGCCATTCAGAAATCGGATAAGTTTATATATACCTATAGGAAAAATAGGTTACTAGGTTCAATGAAGAGCAACGACATAACGTAATCATTAACAATTCACAATAATTCTTTAAACAAGATTGAAACACGCAATACCGAAAGACAAATCGTAGGTGTTTGGGAAGAGTTAGTGAGTTAACCCAGAAAAATATGGGCAGAGTCAGTTTTACGTGATGAAACAAAGTTTTGATGCTGATAAACAAGGACGAGTTGTTGATCACCAAAGTCGTTGCTTGCCGTCAACTGCTATCAGAAGTAAACTTGGACCGCGAAGAATGTTATTTTTCATATCAGAGAAGATGGTTCGTCATCGTCATGTCGAAAACATATTCCGACCTGACTGCCCCTTCAGCAGGGAAAATCAAAAACTTTCATAGCGGGACTTTCAACATTTTTTTCGACCGCCCTATGATAGGGGGGACTGGTCAAAAAACCCGGGGGGAGGGTCAGCCCCTCGCTAGCCCCACCCCTCGCTACGCCCCTGCATGTTGATGGCGATGTCTAACTTCGATTGAATGCAATTTATGCTTTCACATAAATTTATGCGTTATTGCTTGTTTGTATTTCTTGTGAAACAATCAAATCCAGCACGTGCAAGGACAAGAAATTGATCAATATCGCAGATTAGAAAATACCTGTATTGCAGTTGTCTGTTTCATAAGAAATACAAACAAGCAATAATCAAAACAGTAAACAATCAACGACAATTAATATTGTCATAAATTTAAATGAGAATTGAAAACCACCTGCCCTAAATTCCATAACATTGAGTTGTCCAAGATGCTCTGCTTAGCAAAGCGTGCCAAAATCAATAATTTTGTCGTTTTGCATTGACCGCTGTTCTGCAAATCGCTATTTTGAAAACCGCCATTATGCGTTGACCGCTGTTTTTCATACCGCTGTTTTGAAACCGCTGTTTTACGAGCCGCTTTTTTGCAAGTAAATCATTCATATGACAAAAGAGCTGCCGCCGCTGGTATTCAAGTATCCGCTGGAGCACTCACGTTGAAAATATTGTCTAAAATTCTGACTCAATGAATTTCGATGTTTGTGTGGAAGTATTGAAAACGATGTCAATGTCATTTCGATTTTGGTGTCCGTTGGTTAATGGTACCATGTTTTTCTGTATTAACGCACCACTAATAAAAGTGCCGGGAGCGTCTATTAGGGTTGACTTTCCAAATAAACGCCCCAGGCGTTTATTCTGATTAATTTTTTTTACGAAAACGAGACACTAGCAGCAGTAAATTTGCATATTTGATGCACAAAATGTGATTTTTTGTGACGAAAATCAGCGAAAAGCGAAAAATGACGAAATCCTACAGTTTCTGTGTAGTAAATTGCTAAAATATCGTCTTTCGTTTTTTTGATTAATAACGTAATTTTTTGAGGGATTTCACTACTAAAACACTTATTTGGCATTCTGGTGTTTAATGTACTACTTTCTGTATTAATGTATTGATGCCCCGAGGCGTTTGTTCCGATTCAACCTGGAATCGAAGAAAGAGCCAAAAACCAAATAAATGCCTTAGGGCGTTTATACCAGAGGTGGACACGGGGGGATGGGGGGGATATCCCCCAGGCAAAAAAAACGTATTCGCCACGTAGTGGCGAGAAAAAATGGACAAGCACTGGATAGAATGGGGTTTTTGAGAAAAATTTCCATACTAAATCCCCCCTAGGATCTGACCTTGCCCACCTCTGGTTTATACAAAAAACTCGGTAATGCATGCACAAATCGCAGCGCACCACGCGCTACAAAGACAGCGCCGCTACATAATTAATCAGTTGCTTCCCACCAGAACCGGGAGTGCTGGAAAATTTGCAATTTATTTGCCTAGCAGCACCTGTGGTATTGATGTGATTGTGATGTGCTGTCTTGATGCGCTGTTGATGTAATTCGCGCATACCACCGCCACTTCACACAATATCCAGCGATCGGGACGGTCGGTGCCTCCTCGTGTTTGAGTAAGAAATTCTGTTCTCATCTTAGCTCGCGCATATTCAATATACATACATTACTGTCCCAGTCTGCCTCGCAGAATCAGAACCCACTCCTAATAATCTCCTCATCGCATCAGACTGCAGCAGCGTTCCCGCAACTGGGCGCAGTTTTTGGAATGAACCCAAGTTTCACTTAGGCCTGGTCGCATAATATTTGCCAAGCAGGACTGATGGTATTGATGTTTTTTTGATGTGCTGTCCCGGCGCGCTGTGGACGTCATTCATGTTTACTGCCATTACTGACACAATATAGCGATCGAGACGGTCGGTGTCTCCTCGTGTTTGAGTAAGAAATCGTGTTCTCATCTCAGCTCGCGGATGTTCAGCATACATCTGTTGAAATTTGTTCAAAATATTCAAAAATGAAATCGTCCGGGACTTTCCAAACACCCTGTACAATAAATGCGCCCACATATTTCAACAATAAATTACATACGTTACTGTCCCAGTCTGTCTCGCAGAATCTGCACACATTTGCACCAAAACGAAACACCGTGATTCAGATGCAACGTTGAACGAAATGATTCAGATATTTCAATTGTATATTTGTTCCTGATTCATTGCAAATGTCGGTATTAGGCAAAAATAGACCAGTGGGTATTGAACAATGTGCTGATGTAAGCAGTCGTCAAAAGAAATCAAAAACACTCGTCATGTGTTTGTTGTTGATCCGTGAGCCGGTTGCTGTAATGGTCAGGCGCTGAACAGATTAACATGATCAGGTTTTCATGTATAAAAACAACGTTCACACATGTGCAGCAACAGTCGTGTCTGCATCAGTGTTGCTGGATAAATTACTCATCCCGATTTCTCTGAACCCTCGGTTATTTGTGCAAAAATCAGTGAGTACATGCAAGTTCGGTTTTGTAAGTGAATTTACTGCCACCTTAACATAACACACTGTTCATGCGGGATAAATTTGAAAACGGCCCCCACAGGATCTGAAAACGGCCTCCATAGAAGCCTGGACTGAACACGGCCCCCATAGGAGCCTGGACTGAACACGGCCCCCATAGGAGCCCTCTGTCTTAACACGGCCCCCATAGACAATCGTTGTCTGAACACGGCCCCCATAGAGCAGAAGCTGCTGTTGTCACAATCATATAATTGCGTCACATTTCGTAGAAATCTCTTCCAAAAATTTATCTTTCATATCAAAAGTATTCGAGAACTTCCAGTCTTTCTTGGGAGGCATTATTCCCAACTTTGCATCAATTCTCTCGCTCACTTTGACCGCTGACAATAACTCCAATGGGGATTGTTACACTTGTACAGCCAGTCATATTAAACTTGTACAACCATTTTAATTAGCCTCTTGACCTACTTATTTGGCCTCGAATATTTTGTTGCGATTGTTATGTGACATGAGATTGAAATATGAATGTGATAGCTTCTGTTCTATGGGGACCGTGTTCAGACAACGAGTGTCTGTGGGGGTCATGTTAAGACATAGGGCTCCTATGGGGGCCGTGTTCAGTCCAGGCTTCTATGGGAGCCGTTTCACATTCTGTGTGGGCCGAATTAATACCTGTCCATTCATGCGATACTATTACTGTTGAGATTTTGGAATATCCCCGTTCCAAATAATCCCCTCATCACGTGCACGCATCGTACTGTAACATTTTTTTGGATTGGAACCGATAAATTATTTATTTGCATGTTGTATAAAGATTATAGACTTCAAAAAAGGAAGTCTGCATTTCAGAAGAAGTAACACGCAAAAATAATTATCGTTTGCTATATTCAGGAAATTCACAATGAATTCCAATCTGTTGCTCACTGTTGGCGCCATCCTCATCGTGTCGACGATCGTATCGGCAAACCGACAATGCTACGACAACAACCTCAATAAAGTAACCTGCAATTCCGACGTGCATTACTGCGCGAAGGTAACGTACAGTAACCTACTAGACAGTCATTATTGTTTATAGCGGCTATTTTTTTACAGCGGCATTTTTGGCTCGCTGCTTGGACCAATTGCACATTTTGTATGGGGAAATTTTTTTTAAAGGCACTTTTTAACGGCTTATTCTTTATAACGGCGCTTTTTGGCCAGCCCGCTCAGATCGTTACAGTGGGTTCCGCGAACAGCGGCTACTGAGTGCGCTTTAGCTAAAGCTTTAGCTCGCCCACGATCATTTGATGAGGCTACTTATCATTTGATCCATAGATATTTAATTTAATTTGCGATAAGAGTCCATTTTCACATCAGATCTCTTTTTTGAAAAAAAATGCTGATGAAAATCGAATTTTTTAGATAACATTAGCTGGTATAGTGACACGCAGTTGTGACACCCTGAACTACTGCCCGAAACAGGGAGACAAATGTGCCAATCAAGGCTCGACTATTGGCGAGGTCTGCTGCTGCGACTCAGACAACTGCAATGCGGCCACAGTCATGACGAAGAGCTTCCTGCTCGGTCTCGCCACATTGGCCCTCGGTTTAACGACTTTTTTTCTTCGTCTTTGAATGAATGAAGATGTCCTTCCTACTTGATGTTACTTTGTTTGAGACTTATTCATAGGCTGCAAGCTGCAAATGCTTTGAGTCTGAATTTCATTTTCACTATTGAACATTAAATGGTTCGCAAAGAATCGTCTCATTACGGTCCATTACATTACGGTCCTTTTCACAAATGCAACTCAACAGCTGCTTCAGTTTCTCGTAGTTGTGCTGGTGGCTGGTATGCAAAAATTGCGTGCTGTTGATGTGTTAAATTACTTGACTGACAGTTCTGTTTCTCACTGATGACATCACTCCAACTACTTTTGTCCATGCTACATGTGAGAAGTAACTTTTGTTGCATTGCACTTTTTGTTATTTTCTTCGAAGCGCTAATGTGTGGTGATAATTTTGAGAGTAAATTCTGTTCCGTACTTCTGAAACAACCGATTTTCTGCTAAAAATCTTCCAGACAAACGAACTGAACAGCGACATGCGAGTACGCGATATCGACCAGATTGATCATCATAGTAATGGGCGACGAAATGAACGTTACTAGGCCAAGAGATGAGTGAGCACAGGATAACGCCTGGCGCGAGGGAAGGGAGGGATGCAAAACCTCATTGGTAAGATCGCGGTTTGACCCCTCTCACAGACCTCAAACTAAAGTTGCCGTATTACTATATCCAGTCAGGGGTAATTGCGAGAAAGTTTAAAATATGCAATCGAACGTTTGCCGGGCTGCACAATTTTGCATTGTATTTCAATAACAAGTGCTAGTACAAGTGAAGGTGGATAATTTTGGCACATTCCTTTCCCTCGCGAATAACTTCGACCAGTATGTGAAAATGTGGGACAAAATCGACTGGTCCAGAAATTTCGGTTCCAGTAGTAAAATTGGTAAGTTTCAGCTCCAGTAGTGTAAAAAAGATATAACCCCTACCAACCTTCTGTGTCTATCTTCTGTACTCGATCACAATATAATAGCTTTTGAAGGGAAAATACGGCCGAAAACTAGTATTTTTTATTCAGCCTTCTTTTAATCGACTTTTCATTTCAGACGTAAAGTCCAAAGTCCAGACGCGTAAATTATCGACCATGAAATGCAGATCAACCGACGGAGAAAGTGTAAGAAGAGATGAAATGAAAGTGACTGAAAGGCTTGAAAGCCTGCGCGTAAAACAACGAAAAGCGCTCAGAAAAGCAGCCAAAGCTGAGTGCGAGTACCATTCGTTGGTTGAAAAGCGAGACCTTCAAGCTAGCTGTCAAGATGAAGAGAAAGCAAAACTGCATGGTGCAAGACTGTTATTGCACCATCTGTTCAGTCTTTTCAACTGATACCATTTATGCATTTGCGTACTGCGTACAAACTAAAGTATACAAAGTAACGCGGCAACTGTTTCAGATTTGCACACGGACTTTTTTGAGGTTTACGGAAGTATTATTTGTCACTCAATGTACTGTGGAAAACAGAAATCGTTTTGGCGAAATTACTTTAATCGTACTGGTGTTTGTGTGTTCCGTATATAGTATATCGTGGTATATGCCTGGATTTAGGGCGTGGGGGGCACATTTTGGATGGGGGCACTTGTAGTCTCGCCTCTCGCGCTCTTATCATAATTACGATAGTGAGAGCTAGCCGAAGAAAGGAAGCCCCCAAAGTCGAAAACTAAGGACGGTGTCCAGGGCCCCCCTATGACGAAACTTTAACTAAGGGTGCTCTTCTTTCGGCTGTCGGGGGCCCCCTAGGTAGTGGAAGACCGGGGGGCCCTGGGCCACGTGGCCCATGTGGCTCATGTATAATCCGGCCTTGGATATATGTAATACTGTCGTTCAACGTCAACACTCGCCCATGCGTGGGTTATGTTATGTCTATTCGGAAAGCATTTACAAACCGAATGGAAAAAGTAGCATTTCAAAACGCAGCGACCAAAGGCCAACCGGCGCGCGCATCTGATCAACGCGTCACGGCATTCTTCGACCAGATGAGGGCCAGTTCAAGTCTTGGGGAAGGTCGGAATGCAACAAGAATGGACTTCGGGTTACAGTCAGGGCTATTGGACCCACCGCATCAATTCGATCTATCCAAAGAGAGTTATCGAGGGCCGACAGGAATTGTTGTGTTCATGACGTAAAGAATACTATAAAAACGAAGACTTCATTCGCTGCAGTTCTCTAGATGTCACCGTCCGATGGTAAGCCCGTTGAGATACTTTTTCCATTCCGCCATTCGCCTAAGTGTTACGTGCAGTTACTTTCTCCCTTATTTATTGTGTCTTGTTTTCTGTCGTACCGTAGCGTTGATTAATCCGCCGGTGTCGTTCGAATAAAGGATTCGCCATAATTTTT
The DNA here is from genome assembly GCA_034700205.1 of Plectus parietinus. NCBI lineage: Eukaryota > Metazoa > Nematoda > Chromadorea > Plectida > Plectidae > Plectus > Plectus parietinus. Next base: position 5,727 of record JAQGCX010000691.1, on the reverse strand, counting down.
GTCCTTGTGTTTCCAATAGACGAGCACACAGTACCGCGTCACAGCGAGTCGCGAGAATCGTCGTCAACGAGTGGGTACCGCATCACAACGCAGCCACCGCCTATCGTTCACGCTTCCATTACACTAACGCAAAGCGCACGCTTGCAGGAGTCAAGATATTCAGCCGGTTCAGCCAGGGGCAAGCAACCACCCGCCGCTTACGGAAGTCGCACGCACCAGTCGCAGTTCTTCGGTCGCATACAAGTGCTGCTACAGGTACACGGATGCCGTCGGCAAGAAGATCGCCATGTATCGCCAATCCCGCAATAACGCCAACTACGGCGCCGTCCCCGCTTTATTGTCGCACCTCGCTTGCCAGGAGGTACGGTATTGTGTTTTATTACTTTCCTTTTCGTCTTATAATGAGAATCATTGAGCTAATACCATGCGTACGTGTGCTTCTTTTCATTGTTTTCCGATTTCCAACATTTTATATTCAGGTCGGCAAGTGTTTCTACACTCCAGAACTGAACAAGAACGTCTGCGTCTGCGCCAACGCCCATGATTTCAACTGCCAGCCCATGACGACCTCGAAGTCACTGATATAGGCTTGCTTCGTGTTCGTATTGTAAATATTTGTTGTGTACTGGTCGTTTATCGACTTTGTCATGTCATATGCGATCAAATTTTGTGTATCATTGTGAACGATAACTGACTGTATCATCTGTGGTGTAAGAAAATGACAATCACTGTGACTTCTTCACCATGCAAAGAAAGCGTTTAGGGTTGGGTTGCGAGTGTTTTAAATATGCTGTGTTTTTGAAGCGGGAATTCGAATTTTAAAGGGGTCGTTTACTCTGTCCCCTTACTTCGCTCTCTTCAGAACTCCCGCTCCTCTCCACATAGCCCACCCTCCGTTCAAGGTACACATATGGTCCATGATACACTGCTGTAAAATGTACGATAATCGTGATTCTGTAGGACAATTCACCAGTGACTAACTTTTCATTCGAATCCGGTGAAACAGATACTGTGACTCGGTGAATTTTTGATTTATGACTCGATGAATGCCGATCGATGAATGACAATAGGGATGGGTTCAGAACAATACAGGATGATTACCTACAGTAAAAAAATAGACTATGTGACAATTTCAGCCCACAAGAAGTCAACTGAGTCTAAAAAATTTTTTAAATTTAAAATCAAAATGGTAAGGTCAGGCAGCTGGTGAGCCGCTCTGGGCCGCTCATCGGCCGTGGGCCGAGAGGCCTGGGCCTCCTGAGTCTCCACTATAACACGGCCCTGCCTAGTCACGATGGCGCATATACTGTGCTGTTTCGTCGTTTTGCATTAACCGCTGTTTTGCACATCGCTATTTAGAAAACCGCCATTATGCATTGATCGCTGTTTGCCCCGGGGCGTTTATACGGAAAAACTTGATAATGCAAGCACAAATCGCAGCGCACCACGCGGTAAAAAGACAGCGCCGCTCCATAATTAATCTGTTGCTTCCCACCAGAACCGGGAGTGCTGGACAATTTGCAATTTATTTGCCTAGCGGCACCGGTGGTATTAATGTCATTGTGATGTGCTGTCTTGATGCGCTGTTGATGTAATTCGCGCATACCACCGTCACTTCACACAATATCCAGCGATTGGGACGGTTGGTGCTTCCTTGTGATTGAGTAAGAAATTATGTTCTCATCTTAGCTCGCGCAGGTTCAATATACAGTCAAAACCGGATAAGAGAGAACCGAAAAAGAGAGAAAAAACCTCCTAAAATGAAGTCATTTTGGAAGATTTTTAGTAACGGTCACTAGGAAGTGATATTCGAAGGGTTCGAAGTCAATTACATACACATCGGAAAAGTCAACAGTCAGTGACTGTCACTGACATGTGACATCATTATTGTCAAAATTGGCAACAATGCATTGACAAGGGATATAATCAACGGTATCTGAACAACAAAACGGTTCAAAACCGTGTAAGAGAGAAAATCTGACACCCAACAACCAAAAAACCGCGTAAGGGAGAAACCGCATAAGGGAGAAAACCGGATAAGGGAGATTTTTTTCCATTCCCCGTGCATTCTTTCTTATCTGGTTTTTACTGTACATTCATCACTGTCCCAGTCTACCTCGAACAATCAGAACCCGCTCCTAATAATCTCCTCATCACATGTATGCATCAGACTGCAGCAGCGTTCCCGAAACTGGGGCAGTCTGTGGAATGAACCCAAGGTTCACTGAGGCCTGCTCCCATAATATTTGCCAAGCAGCACCGGTAGTATTGATGTTTTTTGATGTGCTGTCCCGGTGCGCTGTGGACCTCATTCATGTTTACTGCCACCATTCACACAATACAGGGTGACCCAAAAGTTTTTGAACCACTTTTTTATTTTTAAAGATGAAATGGTAAACTTTTTTTGTTTTACAGCTCGCGCGTTTCTCTATCAGTTTGCTTAACCGTTGCTTCGATTACAGTCTTAGTTAATATGCATGAGAAGCGAGAAGCGATTGTTTAATTCTTCAAGTCTGAGATGCGGCAAGCTGAATTGCAAAGCGGCTGAGTGTCCACAAATCCACCGTTTTCTATACGATTACTATGCTATAGATTTCGATGCTCACCAGATTTGAATCCTTTCGACTGTTTTGTTTGGAGCATTCTGAAATCAAAGGCCTGCTCCACTCCTCGCAAAAGTTTGGCATCGCTCAAGCAATCCCTGGAAGCAGCGTGGGAGAAGATCGACAACGATGCGTTGCGGTAAACCGTCGAAAAATTCCCAGAACGTTTAAGAGCCGTGATTAAAGCCAAGGGAGGATACATCGAAAATTGATTGCAATTTTGGTCATCATATGCCCAGAAATGTTTATGGAAAATTTCATGTGTTTTGGATAGCTCTTCGCCGACATATGCAGTATAATATCAGTTCAAAAACTTTTGGGTCACTCTGTATAGCGATCGAGACGGTCAGTGTTTGAGTAAGAAATCCTGTTGTCATCTCAGCTCGATCAACATACATACATTACTGTCCCAAGCTGCCTCACAGAATCTGCACACGCTTGCGCTGAAACGAAACACCGTAATTCAGATACACCGCTGAGCGAAATGATTAAGATATTTCAATTGTATATTTGTTCCTGATTTATTACAAAAGTCGGTATTATGCATGAATAGACCAGTGGGTATTGAACATCGTGCTGATGTAAGCAGTGGTCAAAAGAAATCAAAAACATTCATCATGCGTTTGTTGTTGATCCGTGAGCCTGTTGCTGTAATAGTCAGTCGCTGATCAGAGTAACGTGATCTGGTTTTCGTGCATTTTCGTCCACATATGTGCAGCAACAGTCGTGTCTGCATCAGTGTTGCTGGATAAATTACTCTTCCCGACTTCTCTAAACCATAGGTTTTTTGTGCAAAAATCAGTGAGTACATGCTAGTTCAGTTTTCTAAGTGAATTTAACGCCACCTTAACATAACACACTATTCATGCGATACTATTACTGTTGAGCTTTTGAAATATCCCCGTTCCAAATAATCCCCTCATCACCTGCGCGCGTTGTACTGTAACATTTCTTTTGGATTGAAATCGATAAATTATTTATTTGCATGTTGTAATAAAGATTACAGACTGCAAAAAATGAAGTCTGCGTTCCAGAAGCTGTGACGCGCAAAAATTATCATCGTTTGTTATATTCAGGAAATTTACAATGAATTCCAATCTATTGCTCACTGTTGGCGCCGTCCTCATCGTGTCGACGATCGTATCGGCAAACCTACAATGCTACGACAACAACCTCAAGACAATAACCTGCAGTTCCCACGTGCATTACTGCGCGAAGGTAACGTACAGTATAACTGCTAGACTCGTCAACGATCATTTGATTTATAGATATTTAATTTAATCTGCGATAAGAGTTGATTTTCACATCAGACCTCTTTTTTAGAAAAAAATGCCAATGAAATTTTTTTAGATAACATCTGGTATACCTGGTCTAGTCGCACGCGGTTGTGACAGCCCGTTCTACTGTCTGACACAAGAAGAAAAATGTGACCCGACTAAAAGCGAGGTCTGCTGCTGCGACTCGGACAACTGTAATGCGTAATGCGGTCACAGTCATGACGAAGAGCTTCCTGCTCGGTCTCGCCATATTGGCCCTCGGTTTAACGACTTGTTTCGTTCGTCTTTGAATGAATGAAGATGTCATTCCTACTTGATGTTGTTTTGTTTGAGACGTCTTCATAGGCTGCAGGCTGCAAATGCTTTGAATCTGAATTTAATTTTCACTATTGAACATCAAATCGGTCAATTCGAAATGGTTTACAAAGAATCGTCTCATTACGGTACATTACATTACGGCCCTTTTCACAAATGCAACTCAGCCGCCGCTTCTGTTTCTCGTGGTTGTGCTGGTGGCTGGTATGCACAAACTTGCGTGTTATTGATATGTTAAGTTACTTGACTGACAGTCCTGTTTCTCACTGATGACATCACTCCAACTTCTTATATTTCCATGCCACATTTGAGAAGTAACTTTTGTTACATTGCACTTTTTGTTATTTTCTTGGAAGCGCTAATGTGTGGTGCAAAACTATTTTGCTAATAAGATTTTGAGAGTAAATTCTGTTCCGTACATCTGAAACAACCGATTTTCTGCTAAAAATCTTCGAGACAAACGAACTGTACAGCGACATGCGAGTACGCGACATCGACCAGATTGATCATCATAGTAATGGGCGACGAAACGAACGTTACTAGGCCAAGAGATGAGTGAGCACAGGATAACGCCTGTCGCGAGGGAAAGGAGGGATGCCAAACCTAACTGGTAAGATCGCGGTTTGACCCCAGGGGTAGAGAAGCCAGGGGTAGAGAAAGATGAAGATAGTTCGGGAAGAGGGAATGAACCGTAGAATATTTGATCTTGTTCTGGGGACATGGGGGTACATACCCCCCCCCCCAGAAGGATCTGTACCTTTTGTCCCACTGGTCTGGAGAATACAAAAAATCAGCAAAACAAGGTCCCCCCTTCTATTTCTCCAGGTGTCAAAACCGGTGACTTTATTTTGGTTGACAAGCGCTGAAAATTTTTTTTTTGCACCGGATAGAATGTGGAAAAATTTCATGAAAAACAAGTATGTTTATTCCGTTCACAGTTAATACAGCATTAATAAAACCTGGCAAAAAAGTCGGGAGCAGGCAAGGAACAATAATGATCCGAAAAACTCACACAATCAGTCTAAAGTTCTATTTCTACGTGCACTGCTATATCTGAAAATATGATAAAGTGTAACCACCAGTTTCTTGACGGTACTCTTCCGTTTCACTTTCTTATCGGTATTTATCTCCAAAAGAAGTCTTGCCGTTCCATCCATGTGGTGTTGGATTTCTCGAGATTAACAGGTAAATTAGTTGTATAGAAAAACTGACTCCGAAAAGCACAGAACAAGATCAAATATTCTACGGTTCATACCCTCTTCCCGAACTATCTTCATCTTTCTCTACCCCTGGCTGGATATAGTGATACGGCAACTTTAGTTTAAGGTCTGTTTGAGGTGTCAAACCGCGGTCAAACCAGTGAGGTTTGGCACCCCTTCCTTCCCTCGGTCGCACCATGCTTGCCCGGAGGTACGGTATCGTGTTTTATAACTTTCTTTTTCGTCTTAAAATCGGGCAAGCGACCCGCCCAACATGGGCGGGTTGCGGAGCAAGCCCTGCCCTTAATATGTGTGAAAACTACGCGCGCCCAG
>JAQGCX010000690.1:0-14647 GCA_034700205.1 Plectus parietinus | reverse complement strand
AAAAATAACGTCCAGCGATTAAATATATAATTTTTTGCCTCCAGCGGTAAAAAACGCAAAAAATTTCGCCTCCCACGGTAAAAATTGCAAAAGCATTTTGCCTCTGGCAGTAAAAAATGCAAAGAAATTTGCCTCCGGTGGTATTCAGGGGTCCCCTCAGGAAAAAAGGTCCAGGGGCCCTCTGAGGAAAAAAAGGTCCAGGGCCCCCCGGACTCTTATGCCGGGCCTGTTGGTCAGTCAATAATCCCCTCACATTTCCAGTCAGCGTCTTCGCCCGCTTTTCAAACCCAGCGCAGATATCCGCGATGGTCTGGTCGTCGAACACGGCCTTGATCGTCTGGCGATCGAAGACGGCCGAGTTGAACTGCCGGCGCACGGCGGTGTTCTGCGGTCCGAACGAGAAAATATACGCAGCGACCGACAGACCGACCACCATGCTGTTCGAATTTGTCCGAGCGGTTGACGACGGTCACTGCAAATAAGACGGTTGACGCGGATATGTGCAACAGCGCCACAAAGCCGTCGCAAATGCAAAGTGCCGATGTGCTGTGCAAAAAGCCCGCACGACGGCACACAGATTAACACGGCGCAACGAATGTACGGTGAGATGATCAGAGCAGTTCGCGGCGAAAGAGTCTATTGCTCAAATAACGGAAGACGGGCGCACACGAGTCTCTGCGGCAGACGCTGACAAACGGGGAGCTTGTGGAGTTGGTCGTCAGACGGCGCGCGAATCGAGGGGTCGGCGAACGACGGGCCACGCTGGCTGTTTTCGATAAAACCCCCGCGCGCTCAGTGCCGCCGTCCGCGGCCTCCTAGCCCCTTGCATCGCGTCGCGCACAGCCAGGCCGGGGAGCGCAACGTTGTTCGGTTGCCCAGCGCGCGCGCGTATATACGCGCCCGTAGAGCACTGTGAAGAAGAGACGGCGCTCCGCCGAGTGAGAGGCGAACGAGAACGAGACGCCCCGACCTATACGTACACCACCACTAGCGATTAATAGCGCGTACTGAGATGTGAGAGTCGCGCGCTCGTCTTCTCATTTCATCAACTTGTACCAGCAGACCCACGCCACGATGACCAGGGAGAGCCGGCACTTGCACGTCGCAAACGTGCCCGCCACCGCCGACGACCAGCGTCTCGTCGACTTTTTCTCCAGGTGAGTTTCCTCGCCCGGGCTGAACATGCGTGCGGTACTTGATGCCGTCGTCCCACTTTGTCCCCCGACTGCGCCCGCAGCTGCGCCAAGTCGGCCGGAAAACACCCCGAGTTTTGTGCCAGATCTGGCCGTCGTGGGACTGGCACTGCCGCCCGAATCATGGCCGCACATGCGGACTTGAGCTTCTTTTGTGTTGTCCGCCCCTGATCGGCGTAGACGTCCTCCAGCCCGTTGTCCTCGCAGTCCATGGTGCGTTTGTCACCGCCCACGCGCTTCAGCTTCGGCCGCGTGCAGAAGGTGGACCGTCTCGACGCCAACAGCGCCGTCGTCAGCTTCATGGACGTACGCTCGGCGCAGAAGGCCAACGGCGACCATCGTCTCGACGCCGACCTGTTGCGCACCAGCTTCTACGAGCAGGAGACGGCAGTGAATCGGTCGAAAAAGTGAGTCCTTTGACTTTCACGTCCGAGTAGGCGCGTGACGGAGTGTCGGGACTGTATCGGTATCGGTGTTGTGTGTGGCGTTTGTCTGCCGTCGGTCTAGCTGCCCAGTCGGTGTGATTCAATATTCGGTGAGAGTCGGAGATTAGTCACTCTGTATGCTTACACAGCGTCTCTGTTCGCCAGCAGCTGCACTACGATGACGAATGAGGAGGCATGATGCCATTCTGCAGCACACAAAACAGCTTTCCGTTTTCTGTGCCTATTTGTGATACTGATTTTCGCCCACAGATGCCGCCAGTACTGGCCGACCGCAGCAGCCGATTGTCAGAGGCGAATTTTACTCTCTGTGGATGTTACCGTTGCCAATTAGATCACTGCGTCCGGTCATTTAAACGGCCGGACGGTCGTCGTCTGTACGTGGAGATTGTTTAACAATCCACTCGGATTTATCACTCGCTCCTGTCGTCCATCGCCGTCTGCAACGGACCGAACTGTCCGGCAGCGGTCGCTCCGCTCCGCGCACGTTGGTGCACGACCACCATTCGCAGCAGCATTCTGAGCATTGTCTTGGTGTCTGGAGGAAGCACTGTCTCACTGTGTGGCCGACTGACAGCCCGTCGTGCCGTTGACATTGAACACTGCGCTTCGTTTGCTGCACTCCGCTCGATCAACAGACGCGCCTTATCTGTGGATGTGCGTGTGCCTGTGCTGTCGTTGCTGCTCGATTTATCTTTGGTCTCCATCGGTAACGACGCCCATCACAAAACCGGCTCTTCTATTCCCGCTGTACACACACCACACATGTAGGCGCATTTGCGCAGCACGCTTGATGCCTTTCTGACATTCGGCCAGTCCGTGCGATGCGTCGGTCGGTGCGCAGCGCGTCCCTGCCCCGGCCGCCTGCTCCATAAAATCGCCCAGCGTGTTATTCACCGCTGTCCAGTCGTATAGATCGTCTGCTGCTTTTCATGTCTGTCCGCCGGCGGAATAGGCCGACCGGCATTTTGTCGCCCGGTCTGCTTCCCTTGCCGTAATGGTCTGCATTATTGTACCACTTGTACATCACTGAAGATTGCTGAATGAATGTCTGATTGGTCTTGGAGTGACTGGCATCAAGGTTGTGGCACAGGTCGAATCACAGCGGGAACAGAAACCGCCGCTGTTACTTGTCAAGTGAGATTAGAGTGATTCGCCGGCAGGGAACAGTTGCGTCGACGTCGATAGGTGTACTGTTACTGGCAAAAATAGCCGTCTCCAATGATACACAAGTCGGTCGGGAGCAGTGGTCGATGCGGGCACATGGGGGGAGGGGAGGGAAGGGAGAAAGCGGCGAAGCAGCCAAGCATGCGGAGGGCGACTCGTGATAGTCGCCGCATGAATGCCAGTCGACGCTGTTGTCACGCGACTGCCCGAGCCAGCATGGCGAATGACGCGGAGCGGGTGAACGGGCAGGGGCCGCGCGCAGGAAAAAAACGCACCACGCCGTCGCGATCGTATATCGTCGAGACCGTGCCCGTGACCCTCGCGCACGTCGACAACCCGTCGGCCAGTCAGCCGCAGAAAGAAGACGAGGGCGCGAGCAGGGGTGCGGAGGAGGAAGAAGAGAGAGAAAGAAGACGCCGACGGGGCTCTGCTGGCGTCGACGGGTCGCGCCGCTGTTCCCGTCCGTCGGTCGGCGCCCGCGGGGACTCGGGTAGCGGCCGACCATATCCGCTCAATACGAGTTATTGGACTTGGCGAGGCCGACTGCCGACTACTGACGTCAATGCCCGCCGTTATTAGCGGCCGGTCGATCGGCAAAACAAGTCCCGTCTCCGTCCCCCCCCCCTCTCTCCCCTCATTTGCGTCGCAGTGTGCCTTCAGACGCACAAATGCTCAGGCTGTGTCGTCTCTCGCTGACCGAGTCAAGTCCGCTCGCTAATTAGTTGCTCGGCCGGCGGGTACTGGCTGATACGCGCATTATGAATGTGTCGTCGTTCGTCCGTTCACTCCGATCAGCCACTATTCCGTTGCGCAATTAATTCGCTCGGGCGCTTCATCGAGGCCCCAGTCGGTGTCGAGTTGGACAGAGAAACAAGGCATCGACCGGCGTCCGAACGAACCGGCGCCGAGCGCGTCACTGGTTGATTCGATTTTCTGTTTCGGTCGCAAACGAGCGCGTTGGGCAGTCCCCTCGTCGTCCCTTGGCGGAGGAAGACTGCTCGATCGCACAGACGAAGAGACAATACACCGGTTTGTGTGACGGGGGACGGTGCACGCTGGGACGCGCACACACACACCACCAGTGCGACTTGGCGGCCGCCGACTGCGGTCGGCTGACTCACTCACACAGACAGACGCGTACACACACGCCACAGCCAGGCCGCCAACACAGGCGGGGGCCCGTCTCCTATCGATCGCCACCATTCATCTCGTTTCTGTGCCGCAACGCAGACGCATTGCAGCGGCACCAACGCCACCGCCCCACAGCAGCCCGGCACCAGTGGAGGCAGCCAACAACAGCCGCGCGACTACTACCAGAATCGCCGGTCCGCTAGTCGGTCGCGCAGCAACGCCATCGATGGAAATCGGTAAGCACACATCGGCCAACAACCGCAGCCACTGACAACACGCAAAGAGCGAGCGCCACTTCCGATCGCTCGCGTATATTTTCTGCCTGCACCCAATTCAATGTTCCCTCCGTCCGTCCCTTCCGCACCACGCACACGACGATAAAAGCAACCCAGATTCGGCCCGCCCGCCCGGGTACATAGGACGCCGAAGCGACGCGCGGTGGTTTGCCCAGCAAACGGGACGACGCTCGGTTCGCAAAGCCGGTGGGGGGAACGAGCAAATATTATCGTCCAACGCTGTTCGAGGGGCCGTCCGTGACCCACCGGGCCGCGTTGCACAACGCCCCACGCGCTATTTCGGGGCTGTGGGACCGGGCTGTGGACGCTTGCCCACCCGTCGTCCCTTCCGCCGTCCGTCGTCGCATTCTCCGCGCCGTCGCCTCCTCCTCCTTGCTGTCACGTGCGGATTTTTGCAGAACTGCCGGCGATCGGCACCCAGCGAGCAACAGTGCCGCCGTCAGCAGCTCTGTCCGCTATCCTCATCAGCCCACAGCATCGTCATCGTCGACAGCAACGGCGCCGCCGCAGTCCTCAAGACGGGCGAGGCCGACGGCGACGGAGCGTCGGTCGTGGGACGAACGCAGCAGCGCCGGCAGTCACCATTCGCGGCGCAGCGGAAACTCGACCGCCGCCAGCAGGTGCGATAATGCCCATCGGACCCGGCCGTCGGTCGCGGCGACCAACGCGCTTCTCGCTAGTTGCAGACGCAACGGCGACGCCAAGCCCCCCGTCGTCCCTGTCGAACCGCCCTCAGGCAAGACGCAGCAGCGCTCCAACTCCACCGACTCCTCCGCGTCCAGCGCCACTTCGCTCAGTCCGAGGCGAGTTTTTTTGGTACTTTTCTGGTCCGCCCCACTACTCGACACAGGCCCGTCCCCACTTCTCCGCCGTCAAACAGTCGCACACTGCGCGGTGTGGCCGGGGCGCAAACACGCCGGCTGCCGCTGCTCGCCGCAGTCAGGTGTTTTCCTTAGCGACCGTCGTTGTCCGACGGTCGCCGCGTGGTTGCCACGTCGTCAACTGCATGTAGGCGTTGATCGTCAGCGCCTTCTCTATCCCGCTAGCACACAGACACGGACGGCCTTTCTTCTGCTCGTCGCTAACGAGCGCTCGCCGGTTTCAGCGCGTCCACGTCGAGTCGCGGATCGAAGACGCGACGGGAGGAGCCGACGACCACGGCCGTCGTCGACCTCACCGCAGCGCCCCCCGGCACTTCGTCCACCGCACTCAAGCAACAGCGCGACGACACCGAGAGCCCGACGGCGATCTGCAACTGCGAGGGACTGATCGTGCGCAATTTACCCTCGCGCAGTACCGACTCGTCCCTGAAGGACGGCCTGTATTTCACCTTCAAGAAGACGGGCAAAGTGCTGCGAGTGAACATCGACGGCGAGGGCGACCAACGCCATGCGCTCGTCGTCTTCAAAAAGTGAGTGGATCGGATCGCAGTGAGCGACGAGCAATTTCCCCGCCGCATGCGCCGCCATCGCTCTCTGGTGTAGTTGCGTCGATGCCGTGCCCGGGCGTCAATGAATCACATTCGGTGGCGGTCGCTGGAGACTAATTCAGTGCGGGCGCCAGCATAATGGCTGCACAGTGGGTCTGCGCATTATCGGTCGTGGTGCCCAACTGGGAGAAACGCTGTCGGCTGTTGCCTGATCTGGTCTGCCCGGGCAGTCTCCTCTCTCTCTCTTCGACCTTGCGCATTTCAAGGCCGTTGCCCGGAGTGTCGATGGCCGTCAAAAACTCCCGACGACGCCGCCGCTCCGTCATTTCCTTCTATCGTTCGCTGTCGTCGTGGTTCGACGTGCGCGCGCTGTGCACAGCGCCAACTAGAGGACAATCCCCCGGCTCCCCCATTATTATTGACGACGAGACGAAATTATATGGCCGTTGCCGGCGACCTTGCGCGCCGCTTTTTTCGCCTTCCTTCGCGACCTCTCGCTCCGTGATGGTGATTCGATGGCCCATCAATTATCACGCTTCCCCTAGCAGCCTTTCTCAGCCCTGCCACTAATGACGCTCCCTCCGGCTAGCCTCAATCTTTGCCTCTTATTCAGATCTAGCACTGGTAATTGTTCCAATTATTTGTAGCTGTTGTATTGTTGGATGCTGCAATTGTTGCGGGATAGTAGAGGTCATGCGTGCATTATTTCTCTCTCTGCCTGGCTGTGACAAGTTAATGATTCACCGGGCCATTGGGGGGCTGTTCAAAAACGCGCACAAAGCGTTACTTACCTTTCCTTAATCGTGTTGTTGATTGCAGTCTTGGTCGAAATATTCACACCTGCTGCGCTATAGTTCTTTTTCCTTCTTTCCGCAAATTATAATATCAGCCGTCAAGTCATTTTTCTGATCAATTTCCTGAAATTTCTCATATGAATGCGGCAGCTATCCTAAGAATTAGATTAGCCCTCACGTCAGTGGATCACATGAATTTTAAAACATTCCATTTCTTAAAATCGTGATGAGACAGAAATGTGTAATATAAAAGAAGAATAATACAGAAATATATTTATTTCATTTATATCCAGCGCACTGTACCAGGGTGGGCCATTTCCCAAAAATCTCTCTTTCAATTTTTTCCGTGCGTTGTTTGTCCCATTAGGCCTGAATCACGAATAACGTAGGCTAGCGAAGAAGCGTCGTGGGTGGTCTCGGGGTGCGCGACGGAAAGTCGAATGCGCAGTTCAGTCGCATTTTTCGTGGGCTCTGATCACACGATAAGTGCTGTTCTGCGTATTTGGCACATTTTCTTAATGTCAAATCGCCGTTGTCGTTCGCCACCCATCAAACTCCAGAATTTTTGGCGCAGGTCGATTTATTTCCTTCTTTTCCTCCCACACAAAATCCTTTTTGTTGATGCCTCGCCTTGTTTGAAGCCAATTTCATCATATCTAATAATATGTTGGTTGTCACAAATAGTTTTAGCATTAGACACAATGATTCGCAGCTTATTTTGCTAGCCAGGCATGAAAATAGAACTCTTAAGTCAGTCTGTAACCCTCTTTCTCCTCCACGGTTAATCATATTGACGAACGGTCTTATATGGTCTGATTTCCTTGTCTGCTATCATCAATCGATCAATAGCAAGGATTTTTAGACCGGTGGATATCGACAAGACGATAGCGGAGACAAATGGCCAGATGTTCTTTGGATCAAAGATTCGCGTGGAGTTAGCGCCGACTGCGTACTTGGAGGCGACGGGGTTGGAGGTGGAGGCGGACCCGAAAATGCGTTCGAAAGAGCCGGAGATGGACGAGCACCACCCGCGCTCTTCGCGTACGCTATACGTCGGCAATTTGGAACGAAGGATAAGCGAAGACGGGCTCAAGGACCGATTTGGTCAGTATGGCATTATCGTCGACGTCGACGTCAAGAACCGCGAGAGCCCCGCCCCTTTCGCCTTCGTCCAGTTTGCCGACATCAGCTCAGTAGTCAAAGCGATGCAGGAGACCGAGCACAAGGCGGCGTTCATGGGCAAGAATCGACTAAAGGTTGGTGTCTCGCTCCATCGCGCACATTCGAAATAGTTTGCATGCAGGTTTCCCGTAATTTACAGGTCGGTTTCGGCCGGACCATAACGTCGAACATCATATGGGTGGACGAATTGCCGACGGAGATCGAGGAGGAGTACTTGCTGTGCAAGATGAAGATGTACGGGGAAGTCAAGGACGTGCTCGTCGATCACTACCTTCACCAGGCGCTGATCACCTACGGCAGCGCCGAGTGCGCGCAGGACGCCGTCAAACAGCTCAAGGCGCGCACCAGAACTATCGGCAATGTCTACGTCCAGGTCGACTACGGATCTGAAATGCTTCAGGTAATATCGTTGTGCACGCACTAATACGATAACTAAAGTGAAAAGCAGTGCTGTTCAAGGAAAATTTGCTAGGCCAGGTTTTTTGGTGAAATTACCAGGCAGGTCTTGTATGTCCTTTGTCGTCCTTAACGCAATAGTTTTTCGTGTTTCGCTCAGTGTTTTCCCAATGATATTGAATTGTTCATTGACTTTCTTAGTTCAGCACCAGGCAAGGCCAGAAGGAGTGTACCAGGCCAGGCCGGGCTTTTTTAAAACAAATATTCCAGTCCCAGGCCACGCCAGGCTTTTTTTCGATGAAATTACCAGGCCCATCTGGCCTTGAACATCACTAGTGAAAGAGCTGATAATAATGTCGTTCACGTTTGATTGTGCAAATTGCAATGATTGCACTCTGGCGAAATGATGCCAATGTGTTATTTGCTGCAGGATTTGTTCATCGACCGCATGTTCCGCAGCAAGCAGTTAGCGAACAAGCAGAAGGACGCCTCGACGCCGCTGACCCCCCTCCCTCCGGCGCCGCCGACTTTCCCGCCCGTTGCGGTCGCACCTGTCGAGAACGGTCCCAATAACAATGGCCGAAGTTCCAGCAAGGCAACTCTCAGCAGGTAAGAGACAGTCGATCAAAGATATCCTTGACTTCAATGCCAATTTTTCTGTCTGTCTTTAACGAGTTTCGGTGTGATAATTGGTTAAAGGGCGATCCATGCAATCATTCATTTTCATATTCGATTCATGTGGGTGACATTTTTCCGTGCAAAACCATGATTACGATTTCATGATTCCAGTGCTGAATTCATCGTTCAGAATGTGTTATAAAACGCGGTCATAGGTGAACTCGGAGTCCAAGGGGGGGGGAGGTCGTAAGCGGTTTTCCAGATTCTGAAGGGGGTCGTAAACTTTTTTCGCGAAAAACCTCATTCTATCTGGTGCTTGTCCAAAAAAAAAATTTGCCTCTACATGGCGAAACCTTTTCGGATTTCGAGAGGGTCGTAAATTAAATTTTTTCCCATGATTTGGGGGTAACCCCAACATTTATGAACGCGGTTCAGTCTAGGTGTGTGACATATCGCAGTGGAGATTTAATCGGGCCGATTAGCATCTGATCGACATTCATCACGTTGCAGGTCGCATAGTGGGCGGTATCCGTCGCCGGCTGATGTGAAGCCTTTCGGACATACGAATGGAACGAGTCGGTCGTCCAGGGATCGGTCGGGCACGCGGCAATCTTCCAGAGAGCGTCTGAACCCCGACCGTCGACCTGTGGTTGAAAGGAGGCGCTCTCAGCCGACGAGTCGGGAACGGAGGGGTCCGTCGGGCGATGCGCGCTCCTCCGACAAGCGCTCCCCCACCGCTCGGAGACGGCAGTCCGCCGTTGAAGAGCGCATCGACGCCCCCAAAGTCGCCGCCGACGATGACAGCAGCTCCTCCTCATCCTCGAGCAGTTCCGCGTCGTCGAGCGGCGGCAGCAGCAGCGAGATGGACGAAGCGGCGGCCATCTGCGAGCGGAAGCCAAGCGAGGCGGACATGGATAAGCTGATGCAGCAGCGGTCGCACATTCTCAACGAGCTGAAAGGCGAGCCGATCACGCAGCCCTGCGGTTCTGGCCAGTCGTCGCCCGCGGCGATTCGCGACCGTTCGATGTCGGCGAATTCGAACTCGCGTCCGATCGGGACGACGCCAACACGACCGTCGCAGCACAAACTGTCTGAAGTGTTTGATCTCGACTGGCAAAAGTCTCCGAAGCGCATGTTGCAAAGGCAAAACTCCCTCTCCGCGTCCTTCGAACAGCAGGACGGCGACGTGGCCGACATGGACCGCGAACCCGCCGACTCCCTCGAAGCCCGTCTGCAGCAGTTCGAAGCCGATCGCATCGACGACGCCTCAGTTCACCCTTCTACTAGTCATGCGTACGTACTTCCTCATTTCATTATTACATCTCACAACTGTTGACATGTGAATGTTGTTTTCGTGTGCGCTCGGCGTTCTTTTTGAATTTCATCCGAGCGCCGTCGCGTTGCGCGTCACAGAAGGCCATCCCTAAACAGAACAGATTTCGTATTTTTTCTTCCTTGTTGTTGACCTTGAGGCGGGAGGGTAGCACTACATCGGAAAACGTGTTTACGTTGCTAATACCGATGGGACTATTTTTGACCTTAAAGTTTTTTTTATCAAAACTGATTCGCTTTGTTTCAGATATGCAAATGCGCCGGAACAACGCGGGTCGCGCGATTCGGGCTTCTACGACGCCGACCATGTCCCCATCGGCGACCAGCCGACCGCCCAGAAGTCGACGCCGATCGTCGGGCACATGCTCGAGCTGACCAAGACGATTGTCGCCGCGTCCTCGTTGGCGAAGAACGCTGCGACACCCACCAAATTCTCAGGAACGCCCCATCATCCGACGCACGCTCGGACAGTGAAAGACATTCCCTTGACGGTCGTCGCCGGCAATTCCGCCGTTCTCTGCGACCCGCGAACACTCGGAATAAAGAAGGAGTCGGAGCCGGTGGTGGACCTGCCGCTACCGAGTTTCGCCCAGGTGATGCCGACAACACCGACCAACAGTCCTATAAAGCGCGAGTGTGGCGGCCGACGAACCAGCGGAGGCAGCGAGATGGCCGCCGCCCATCAGATTCAGAGCATGGATCATCCCGATTTGGTCGCCCATCGGTCCCTGTCGCGGTCTGCTTCCAACAGCAGCGATCCCATGCTCAGTCCCGACGCCCAGCCGCCCCCCATCACCCCCACCACTGATATCTTCGGCAACAGTCTGCAGTCGCCGCCGCTCAGCGCCAGTCTGTCTGGTGACGTCCCCTCCTTCCAGGAACGGATTCGTGCGCTCGACGCAAAGTTTCAGTCCGTCGACGAAACACTGCAGGTAATTGCGATTTATTTATCCTATTTATTCTAATATAAGGACATGTCCTTATGTATTTTGATCCCCTTAAAAGTCCAAAATCGCCACGTTGGGTTTAACCTTGATTCAATAAATTTGCAATATTTCCGAGAAAGAAGGGAAACAAAATCGAGCAAAATACTTCAATGTGAAAGACACAAATAACGCATAATATCGCTTGCTCGGAGGCTGAATTCGATTTTGGGGATGTCCTTATATTAAATACGGTTTGCCATTGGTAGTTAAATATAAATATGCCCTGGGCGCTTGCAAATCACCTGCTGCGTTTACGGTTCTATTATAAATAGTAAATCTGGCGCATTTCGTTGCCATATTATTAGAAGTTTGTACGTGACAATGTGAAGCAAATTTTCTCCTTTCAGAAGACAAAGAAAAACTCCTCGATCGACTACGATCGCGCCAAATATGTGGTCAAGAAGCGAACGACGGAATTTGCGTGGCCGACGACATCCGCCGATTCGACGTTCGTCGACGACGATGCGACGCCTTCCAGACTGTTCAAGTCGTCCATCTTCGAGCAGGACCTGGAACGGTTGCGTTCCATGGACGAGAAGTATTCGCTGCCCGCGCAGTCCGTCTTCCACGCTCGCACCTATTCCATGGATGAGCGCGCTCGACAGCCCGTTCCGTCGTCGTCCGCCGACGCCACGCCGCCCATGCTGAGCACGCCCGTGAAGACCGAAGACGTCGCTCCCTTGACCAGATCGACCCCCGTCAAAGTGCCGCTCTCCATTAATATCCCGTCGGCCGCGTCGTCTTCGTCGTCTGGAGCACCACTGACGCCGTCGTTGACGTCGCCTCTGCACAGCATTCTTAAGAAGGCCAAGACGCCGACGCCGACTGGTCCGATTACGCCGATCGCTCAATACTTCCCGCCGAACGTCGCCGTGCCTCCGCCCAACTTCTCTGTGCCGCCGCCGCCGTTGCCCAGTCTGGCGTCGATCACTGCACATCCGCCGCCGCATCTAATTATGCCTTCGCCGTCGATTCACCATTCTGTTTCATCTGCTCCGACCACTGCTGTGATCGACCCGCGTTTGGCCGCCAGGAAGGACGGAATGAAGAGTCCCAGCTCGACTGACGGCACGCCCGGCTCTGCGCCCCCATTCGGACAGTCTTCGGGCCCCTCTGCCCCTCGCCCTTCCATGTTGCAGACCCAGAAGAGTTGGAATCGTTCCGCGCCGTTATTTCGGTCCACTTCCAACTCCTTCTCATCGGTGTCTGACAATCTCAAGGTGATAAGGACTGATTCGATTGATCTGTCGTCGAATAGCGCGGGGAATAATAGCGCGGGGCAACCGCCGTCAGCTTACAACGTCGACCCACGCCGAGGGCAGAAAACGACGCCCGCACCGCGACCCGAAAAGACGTTCGGTCTTCGACACGACGAACATCGGTCCACTCCCCAGTCCCCCGCCGTTTCGTCCACCACAACTCCCCTCGCGCAGAAACAACCGCCCGTGGCAGCCCCAGCTCCACCAAAGCCTACTCCCATGACCACTTCTTCCGGCGACAAACATCACCGTCAGAATAAAGAGCCGCGCAGTATCCTCCTCGATCAGTTGTTTCGCAAGCAAGCCGCCGATACTGAGTCCACTCGCAGAGAGCTGCCTAAGATTAAGAAGATCAAAGACAGACCCGCGGAAGAGAAAGTGCCCGAAAAGGATAAGGTGAAAGCGCAGGTCGTGAAGGACGACGAGAAGAAGGCCAAGTCGGTGAACAAAAAGACGAGCGATGAACAACCGCGCGACAAACAGCAGTCGGCGAACAAGACTGTTAGCAAGCACGAAAAGCGACCCGAAAAACTCGAGAAGAGCAAGGAGAAAGAGAAAGAGAAGGATAAGGAGAAGGAAAAGGATAAGGAGAAGGAAAAGGAGAAAGAAAAGGATAAGGATAAGGAGAAAGAAAAAGAGAAGGAGAAGGAGAAAGAAAAAGAGAAGGAGAAGGATAAAGAGAAGGAGAAGGATAAGGACAAAGAGAAGGATAAGGATAAGGATAAAGAGAAAGAGCGCAGTCGCGAGAAGGAAGCTATCAGACAACAGCAGCGGGAGAAGGAGGCGCGCAAAGCGGTGAAACTCAAGGAGCGAGTGCGACAAGAACGCCGCAAAGAGAAGGCGGAGAAGCAGAAGACGAAGAAGGAGCGCAAGAAGCAAAACGCCTCGTCATCGGCGGAAGAAGACGACAGCGAAAACGAGTCTGGGTCGTCAGAGACGGACGAGGAGTATGAGAGTCAGAAGTCGTTCGAGAAAGAACTGCAGAAGATTCTCGAGGACGAGGCGGCGCAGGGTTCGCTCGGTCTGTCGATGTACGACCGCGTGAAACGGCGGTCGTCGGCCATCAAGCCCGAGGACGCCGCGAAGAAGAACCGCGCGCTCGAGATGATCAAAGAACAGCGCCGGCAGAAAGACCAGGTAAATTTGCTCATATTGCAACACCGAGTGATATCTTTTTCAACTGCGCGTTGTGCAATTTGACATACACGTTTTAAAATGCACTTTTGTATAACTGGCTTATCATTTCTGCAATATTCACCGCTATTTAGCGGTGAATATTGACAAATCGAGATGATTATTCACAAAATGGGCATCTAACATGTGTAGTGTTTCAGTCGACGAAACGAGTGCGCATGGACAGTTCGTCGTCCGACGAGAGCTCGTCCGACGAGGAGGAAGCGGCGCCGTCCGTGCGCAAAGTCGGCCGCCGGCAGAAAGACCAGGTAAATTTGCTCATATTGCAAGACAGTCATATCTTTTTTAACTGCGCGCTGTGCTATTTGACATACACTTTTTAAATGCACTTTTGTATTACTGGCTTATCATTTCTGCAATATTCACCGCTATTTAGCGGCTTTGTTGACATTCTTTTTCGCTCTATAGGCACCTAATATGTCTGCTGTTTCAGTCGACGAAACGAGTGCGGATGGACAGTTCGTCGTCCGACGAAGGAAACGATTCCGAGACTGTCAACAACAATAACAACAAGAGCTCGTCCGACGAGGAGGAACCCGCGCCCCCCGTCCGCAAAGTCGGCCGCCCGCCCAAGAACACCAAAGAGCGCGCTCGGTCGCCCAAATCTTCTAAGGCCACCTCCCGTCCAGCACTCTCCTACGAGAACATTTTCGTCGCCAACTCGTCCGATGACGAATCGCCATCGCCGCAGCCGTCCATGCCGCCGCCGTCCAAGAAACAAAAGGCGGCCGAGCCCCGGCCCGAAAAGCAGAAGAAAAAGCTGAACTCGTCGTTGTTCGAGTCGGGCAGCGATTCGGACGCCGCGTCGAAGCGCAAAAAACCGCGCAAGGACGAACCTTCTTCATCGGCGACGAAGAAAAAGGAGCGCGACGGGGGCACTGGCAAAGAGCCTGACCGAGACAAAAAGACCGACAAGGCGGATGCGAGCAAGAAAGACGGTGGCAAGGAGAAACAGTCAAAGAAGGATAAGTTTGACCGGCCGGAGAAACGCCCACTTTGAATCGGTTAGTCTGAAATTTAGTACACGGAATACTAGACAAGTTGCCAAGTCTGTGTGCAAAGTTTTATTAAATTATGTTCATGTAACGCAGAGATATGCGGTGTTGTTTTTAAGAGTGCTCAAATAAGCGCGGTGCGTAGGGCAACTTGGCAACCTGTCTAGTATACCTGTAGCAAATTTCATACTAATCAATTCAGTTATTGTAAAGTTATTCAAAAAACCAGGTG
>JAQGCX010000689.1:0-14649 GCA_034700205.1 Plectus parietinus | reverse complement strand
AAGCAACGGCTATAAAAGCACCCCGGTTATAGAGCAATTTTGTGAATTCTCGTGCTCAGTACTATGCTATAACATTGGAGTAGACCCCGGATTTAAGAGCACCGGTTATAAGAACACCCCGATTATAAGAGCCATTTTGTGAACTCCCCGTACTGTACTATAGCACAGTATAGCAAGTTTCAGTTGACAACTTATAGGTATTGTCAAATATTTGCACTGAAAATCACCAAAAATCATCGATTTTGCGGGAAAATTTTTGATATCCCATTGATTGAGAAATAGAAGCCCCGTCTCTAATAGAAGCCCCGTCTCCAATAAAGCCCCCTCTAGCGAGGGATCGAAAAATAGAAGCCCCGGGGCTTATATTAGAATAAATACGGTACGCCGTAGAATAAGTGAAAAGTCGGAAAAATCATCTGCGTAAATGAATTTTTATCAAATAAGCGTAGAAACTGACCGCCGCTGTCCTGTCTGACTTGGAGTGTTCGTTTGAGCCAAGTGGTCTGCTCGAGTTGCCAACCGACGATGGTGTTGACGGCGTCGGTGAGTCGCTGACACATGTCCTGCATCGACTTGCTCACCACCTTGTTCTCATCCAACTGACCGCCCACCAAACGCACGTAGTCCGCAAAGATTCTGAAACATTATTTTAATTTCGAATGAACAATTTTTATAAAATAGTAATAGGTCGGTGCTCAACAGCCGCCAATAGTAAAATAAGTTCGCAATTTTAACAAATAAGAATAAAATCTGAGCAGAAATCGCACACACCTGGCAACTTTCGGTTAACCTGTCCACTTCCGGTTTCACACATACTAATTAAGAGTCGTAACTTTAAAAGTCGCATTCTGGCAGGATATATTGCTTCGCGTGAATATTATTATTGTTCAATAAATTATTTTAACGAAACTACATAAAAATGGAACTTACGTGAACAAGAGGAAGACGGCGCGCGCCTGCAGACTGAGATTGAGTGCATCCGTGAGCAAACTGGACAACGACAGCCAACAAGTCCTTAGCAGCGCAGTCGGCGTCGTCCGCAGACACGCATGGAACAATTCCAACAGCGACACCTCCGTCGGAAATGCGCTCTGAAAGCAATTTACTTCTTCGTGCGTTTATCGCAAAGTTTCACATTCCTAGTTACAGTCAACTGATTTTATAGCGCTCTTTAAGGGGAAGGTCAAAAAATATCGCTAATTTTGCGCAAAATATGCAAATATTTTTGATATCGTTTGCGAATTTTCAACTACAATGTTAGAAATATGATGAAAAACAAGATTTTTTTGGAAATGTCAAGTTCAAATTTATATCATTTATGCAAATTTTTAACTGTTGTCATATGCAAATTTCGGAATAGCACCATAAGAAATGCGTTTTCCGTACTTAACGCTCTCAGCGGCCAGTCAAAAAGAGCGCTATAAAAAATTGACTCCATACAAAATGGTCAATTTGTTCAAGGGGCAGGACAAAAAGAGCGCTATAAAAACAGTTGACTATATTTTGGTCCGTAATAAATAAAATCGAAATCTTTAACAGTTGCTTTCAGTATTAAATGACATGAAATATTTCTAGAATATCAGCACTGACCTTGTCACTGGCCGGTTTCGTCGCCTTGCCGGGATCTTTCAGGGTGGCACTCACAGCCGTAATCAGACTTTCGAAGGGTAGCACTTTGATACTGAGCAACAAGTCGGCAATGTCCAACTGTGCGTCCGAATAGTCAAAGCACAACTGGAACAAATTTAACGTTTTTTGCAAAAATACGGATCCGGTATCCTTAAAAATTACTACTAATGATACAAGACCAATAAACAAGGAAGCGAAAACACAAACGCGACGGGTTCCATTAAATTTTCCGCAAGAATAATTATTGCGCATTGTATTTGCTAATAATCCAAATAAAACAAGCAAATAGATTACGCCATTGAAACTCAAATACGACGTGTCGCACAAATTATTTTTCTGCTTGCTAAATTAAAAATTACCTCACAATCCATTGGAACAAAACGAATTTTACCTGATCGTCGTCGATGAGTTTGTTCAGCGGACTTCTGGTCAACCAGACGAGTGCCAAGGACGAAAGGAAACTCTGCTGGTGATTTAAAGCCACGGGACTAAGCAGATCCAACGCCAAACGCCGCAATTGCTAAAAATAAAAAACTATCTTATTGAAAAGCAGGTATTTCAATTAGAATGAGCTCACATTACATTCAACTCTCTTGTTGGCTTGAATGTTCATTTCTTATGTTCGAATTATTGGTCATTTTTTAATTTTAGGCGCGAGGCCTTTGAAAAGATCGAATTTCATAGGATGATGTGCAACCCATAAATCCAAAGCAACCCAAGAACGACGGGTTAATAGACAATTCATCCCTGATACCAAGAGGGAAATACTGATTCACTTATACTTGCATAATATTGATAAAGAAACTAAAAAAGGTTTCACACGTACCTGGCTGGTGCCAACAGCAATCAGCGGATCCTCATTGGATTTGATGGCAGTCCACAAATCGCAGAAAGTGGCCAATGAATGCGGAAAAGTTGTGAGTATCTCGTTCTTGGCCTGATTCCAATAATTAGCCGAACTGCGGTCCGTCAATTTACTCGAAGTTGTCTGTGCCTGAAAATTGCCAAATGCCAATAAAGTGTACAATGAAAAATCCCACCCGTCAACATTCTGTTTCATTTTTGTAATATAACTTTGCTGTAGAATATGAAGCAATTCACCCACAATATGTACTTTTTAACAAAATTAACCAGACAAGAAATGAAAAGCAAACAAATTTACATGATGATCGGCGAATGTGAAGACCTTAACCAGATTGGTGAAGATTTCAGTGGGGCCACGAGTGTAACTGGGCGAGTTGTTGGTCAGCTGATTCTGCACCTGCGTTAACTGACTCTCCTTGTACTGTGTCGAGTCAATCAAGCAGTAGTGCATCAACGACGTCAGACTTTCCAGCATCTGAAGACGTAATTAATTATTCGTGATTATGTATTAGAATTATTTATGCAAGGTATCCAAGGCACAGACCACGAGATTGGGAATAAAAATCTGCTTTTCTTTAACAGAGCCAGTGAAACCTGATATCGATGGGTTTTTTAAAATAAGTTCGTCTGAAGTGTTTTGTACAAAATCGGTTATTAGAAAGATTTTTAACCGTCACAGACTTGTTATTTTTCAATTATGAATGTTGCATACCAAAATCGCATAGTTGGTGGGGAACGCTTCCTTTTTGTTCTTATGTCCTTTGACCCGATAAGCTGCGTCGATAGCCGCCTCGAGATTCTTGCACAGCTGTTCCACCACGTGAAGACAGAATGTTGGCAAAGATCTTAAAATAAATCCATGAAACAAATATTTTTCACGGAATCAAGATTATAAATTATTCGCGTGTCTTTTCATCATCTATCCATTACGATTTCGACAAATCAAACAATATTAAAATTGCTTTGCATTCAAAAATCTCGAATAACCTTACCGTTCCAGATACGGCAGGATATTGATGATGAATTGGAGCCAAACTTCGTGTCGATTTCGCTTCCTTTTCAAAGAATTCAGCACAGTAAGGAGGAACATTCGCAGTTCGACCATGGCGATTTGAATTTCGCGGGTACTTAGCTTGTGTTGCGGCGAGATTTGGTAGTTGATAGACAGCTTGTCAAGTACAATGCCGCTGGCATTCTGAAAGTATGGAAATGAAAATGATGCTGGAGACATAGCTGCAAACGATTGGTTGTTATGTTTATGCAAGCTTTTATGTTTTGGTATCGAAAATTCGCGACGGGTTTCGAAAAATGACCGTTCGATCTTTTTTCTAATATTCCCCATGTTATGTATCTATTTTTCGTGCAAATGTAAACAAAACAAATTGTTTCCGATGCAGGAACTTAGGGCAATTAAATATTCTTCAACCATGGTAGTTGACCTACACTGGCATGCAAATATAAAAAAGTTGGTTACAACAAAAAAATTACAAAACACAGACCTGATCGGAGAATTGTTGGATTCCGATCTTGAGTTCGAACTCGAGCTGAATCACGGCAGCGGTCAATTCGAGCAAAGAGCGCTGGTAGCCGGTGGCCAAGTCGTCAAACTGCTCCGACTTGGGCCCGTCGTTGAACATCGCCACGTCCACCGATAGTTGATTGCTGAAAACAAGGCATTAGCAAAATATTACACAATGCAATTTGAAACACTAATTTGTCCACAACTCGAAAGTTATATTTCCGCCATGTCATAAACCCGTAAGTTTTCAATTTCAAACTAAATTCATGAGTACAGTGAATCAATCAAATTATTCTCCGACAGTTTCAAACCCGTCAAGAATGCGTTTCATGTGTAAGCTTTCACAACAGCTGATCTCTTTCACAACTTTCACAACAGCTGATCTCTTTCAATGTTTTTACCATATTTTTTTCTATTTCAAGCCTACTCTATAATATAAGCCCAAGATTGGGAGAGATCGAAAAATAAAGCCCATGGAAAAAATATTAGAATAGATACGGTATTCTCATTTCAAAAATCAATAGCGAAAAGAACATTTATCACCTTTCTGGGTCGTCGTTCCGTTGCATGTTATGTACGGTGGCCATGAGACTGTGCAGCAGACATTTTTGCAGTTTGCAGCGCGTCAACAATCCATTCACATAGGAGACAAACGCCTTGGACTGGTTGCTGTTGACCATCGCACTGATCTCCTTGACCAGGTCGCTCAGAAAGTCCAGACAGGCTATCTGCAACAGAGCATTTACATGAAAAAATCCATTAGCTTATCGTATTTCCAGAAATAACAGTACTGTACTGCTATTGCTTCGAATCCCCTGAATCCTGTACTGCTATTAATTCAACCTCTCCATGAGCAAAAATAAGCTTGAAAATACAAAAATAACAAAGTTTCGGAAAAATTTTGGCAATTTTTGTCCTAAGCTGTAATATCGATGTAAGTTCATAATTTTTATCTCAAGTCTGCTTATGTTAGTGCAAATTGTATGTATTTTACCTCCAATTACGAGCCTACAGTACCTATTGTACTTGGAAAATAGTAGTAAACGTACTGCTATTATTTCAAACCCCCTGGGCCCTGGGGCCTGTTTCATAAAGGACTAAAGGACTACGGACTGACGGAATAACGGAATGCGGAGCGCGCTCATTGGCCGTTACCATGGAAACACCCATGCGCGCGCTCCGCATTCCGTTATTCCGTCAGTCCGTAGTCCGTTAGTCCTTTATGAAACTGGCCCCAGGGCTGGGTCTGGGATGAAAAATCAGAAATCCCCAGATGCACCAGTTGGCTGCGTCAGCCCGGATTGCAAATTATTAATTCAAAATCGATAAAGTATGCTTCACTTCTCCAGTCTCACAGTCAAAGGATGAATATTTGTTATTTTTCAATATGTTGTAAAACAGAATAGAATAGAACAAACAAGTTTATTCTACAATACTGTATTTTCGCTTCGACCTGTTATCGTATAGTGCAGCTATTACTGTTGTTACTCGAACGAGAATAATGATGAAAACACACAGCAAAACAGATGATCTTTCTACAGAAGTTAGCACAACGTTCTCATTCAAAACGCAATGAATATTTTGTGTTCAACTTGATAATGATCGCACATTATACAGCGTGGCCCAGAAAAAAAGTCAAGCGAGATATCTCGGCAGCCATAAGACCAAGAAACGAGATATTTTGAGGGAAGGTACATCTGCACCGTACAATCATATGGTCGGAGTTTCGTAGGTTTGGTTGCAAGCTTTCGTGGTGGGACCCGATAATGTGCTAAAAAAGCATGCTTTTGTGTACCTTACTTGAGAGCTTATTGTGAAGCGCTCCGTTATCCGTTTGAGCTGATCTTTGTGTGGTGGTCAAGGACAAATTTGCAAATGTTTTGCCAAAAAAATCACGCTTTTTTGAGTATTAAAGTTGCTGAATGAATGAATACCTTGTTGAGGTGATCCTATAGTGAAAAAAAATTTATCTGCAAATTGAATAAATTTTGTTTTTTGGGGTAGTCCATAACGTCAACCATCCAAGAATTTGCTTTAAGTCAAAAGCAACCGCTGAGAAAAAACTAGGAGCTATAAAGCGAAGGTCACTCATGGGACAGTTGATCGACCATGAATTTTGAGACTCTGGATAAACCGCAAATGAAATCCGCGAGAAGCGCACGAGCATATCGGCTGGGGGTCCAGGGACGTGCTCAAGCGCCCCTGGTCCCGCCGGAGGCGAAAATTTTTATATATTGGACGCATCAATCGCTTAAAAATGGCTTAAAAGCGTTTGAGGCTCAAAATCTTGTAGGGGAAAATGAAAAAGTTATGGGCGATTTTCTTCTACGTTCCCCCCCTCTAGCGCCGCTACTGATCAGCATAGCCGATCGATCTTTCAGCCGAGGCGTGTGGATCTAACGACACAGCCGTGACAGCTATCAGTCATGTCAATCAGATCAAGGTAATTATAGTTGATGATGGATCCAACGACTCTGACGCAACTGCTGAGAATAATGTGAGAAACAAGGTGAATCTGTGTTATTACTTGACTAAATATATTTATTTTAAAGCGACCCGACGCACACAGAAACAAAAAAGGTCGGCCCCGGCCCGCAGTGCGCACTTTCTCTGTGCATCAATAATTCCCCGTGAACATCAATGATTTTTACCAATATTAACAGGAAAGGCAAAAAGTATCACGATGCAATCGGCTATGTGGTGCGAAGTCTGAATGCCTTGAGATCCATTGTGTTCAGCTGAGCGAATATCTCCTTGCCAGACGCGATTGTTCGAAGAACCGTTGTACCAGTTAGTGAAGTTTCTTCGATTTTTCTCACTCCTAGCGCATCAGTTAAAGCTTCAATGGAGTCCTGAAGAGACAATTGATTTTTTTGCAGTTGTACAGTTAAGCAACGAGCAAAAATCATTATGAACTAAGACGACCAATTGTGAGTATGAAATTTCCTATTGAATGTCAGTTGGACAACGTGGAACACAATTATGTAAAGCAAGACCTTTAAAAAGTCGCAAAATTAGCTTGAAATATGTCTATCTATTACTTAGCAATTTGGCAACAGGATAACGAGAAGCACGGAATAACAAGTACACTAGGAAACAGGGGCGGCGCTAGGTGGGGGAACGGGGGGGGGAAAATACCCCCCGTCTTTTTGAAAAAAACGTGTTCGCCACGTAGTGGCGAAAAAAAACTGGTGAAAAAAACGTGTTTGCCACGTAGTGGCGAAATTTTTTGACAAATTTTCCCCCCCGTCTTTTTTTTCTGGCGCCGCGCCTGCCCAATAGCAATAGTCAAAACCCAATAGCAATAGCAATAGTGAAAAACCCAATAGTATTGCTATTGCTATTGGGTATTGGGTATTGGTATTACATGTCTAAGTGTATTCAATATATTCTGCACGCATCTGAACGTGGCTCAGCACCAGCCAGACGCAAAAGTTCCGTTGAAATATTCGGGATTCCCGCGCTCGTCGATCGGCTTATGAACGGACGGTACTGCAGTGAGGGACCATTGTCTCAGCTTCAACATGAGTTGTTCCACGATTAACGGCTGCTCTGCCGATAGATCGTGCATTTCATTTGGGTCGGCTGCAATAGAAAAATCTTCTTGCTGAGGGCGGACGCAGTCCGGAGACATACACATGACATCGAACAACCAGATTGTCTGATTATCGTGACTCTGTGGTTTAAGTATGGACTTTCCTCCAGGTTCGATCCAACCTGAAGGTTCGCCAGGGTCGCCAACGATCAGTTTGTAATTTCCTTCACTGAAAATCGAACTTCCATCTCACCACAGATTGGTATACTCATTATTTCTTTGACGGTAAAGAGAGTACTGTAGAAAGCACCGTAACCCCCGAATTTTAGATGTGCATTAGTGACTAAATGTCGTTGTGGGACGTTTACTAGAAATGGATTTAAAGCATACGAAGTAATGATACTCAATACAATAAATTCTGGATTTTAACACAGCGCGCGACATTCAATTGAGGGGTGTTCGATCAATTTCTGGTAACCGTTTGGTCGAAAAATTCTGACTGATCAATTGTACCGAATAGCGGCTGAGTGTGACTCTGTGTCGATATTGTAAACAAATCTTTGTCGATTATTTTTGCTGGAATTACTCTTGATCATCTCCCACTGATTGTAGCCATCGCCTGCATTGGTTCATCGAAATCAAAGGTTCATCAAATGAGCTGCACTACCGTATTCGTTAATCGCTTCTCCTGCCATACCGAGAACAGTTGCATACCAGTCGACAACGCTGAACATTCTAGAACACAGGTCTGTCAAATCAACACGGGGATGGGAAACAAAGAAAACACACTGTGTTCGAATTGCAAAACTGTCGATATTGGCCGGAGAGTGAACGAAGGAGTTGATTCGCGTTCCACCCTCCCACAATGTGTCCTTGTTGCCCCGAAACGGATAATTATTGCCACCATGTCTTGTTTCACCGCCATTCTGTACTTTTTCCGATCATTGACTAATTTCTGAAACTTTGTGCACATACGTCGCTGCTAAAAACGATGATCGTGTTGTTGTACAGACCAAGCGTCTGCAACTCGGCTACTATTCGTCCCACTGCATCGTCCAACGCGTTCAACATGCCTAAATAAGCAGCAATGTTCAGTCTATCGTTGATCGTTTCGTTTGATCAACGAACCGCAATAGATTTGCCTGTCTTTCACCGTGATGTTCATACATTTTTCGTGCATGTATTTTGACGGTGGTGGCTCCAACGGTGCGTGAACTGCTTGGAATGCGAGGTAGATGAAGAATGGCCCATCTGCAGTATGATTCCGGAGAAGTTCAATTGTGTCATTGGCGAATACTTCCTGAAATGTAGCTCATTGTTCTCAAATGGCAAACTCAGTCACTACAGTTGAATAGTCGTCCTTCTTAGACCAATCAGCAGTGAAGGAAACTGGAGTGTCACGGAAAAAGTCCATTCCAGTAATGTTGTGGTCAAGTTTATCTAAGAGAACCAGGCGTCGAATATCTGGTTACAAAATAAGAATACAGTCGCTTTTTTTGTCCTCCCGCCAAAACCGTAATTTCACGCTAGCCGCTATAAAACAGTGATACAGTCGAACCAGGATAAGGGCACAAAATGCGTATCAATTGTTTGAACACACGCGAACATGAAAACTGACTACGCAGAACTGCGTAGCCTCTTTGTGCGGTGGCGTGTGCTCTAACAATTGATACGCATTTTGTGCACTTATCCGGGTTCGACTGTACAAGAATCGATTGAAAGGTACGAGGCCATCACTCCAATCTAACCATTTTTCTAAACGTTTAGAGAAAAAAGACGCTCAAACGCAGAGTGCAAAGTCTTATTTTTGAGCTTAGAAACAGCCTTAGGCTTAGGAATAGTTTACTACGGTATTTCTTTCGCCTCTGGTGTGCTTGGAGTGATGTCCTAACACCGATTGAAACAGCAGAACGGCACCTCTGTCAGATCGCGCATGAGCTCCTCGGTGGCGGCGAAGGGACAATTGGAGAGAATTTCGCGCACGGCGTTCAGCCCGACCGTGATACCCTCGGAGGTATTCCGGTCGGTGATGAAGTTCTGCGCGATCACTCGAACCATCTGCTCAATCACATCCGGCGGCACCAGGTCGTGTGCAGCTTGCGCCGCATACAGCAGAATTCGAGTAACCTAAAAGAAATATAAATTACGCTGACATCAAAATGCTAATCTGTCCAAGAAACCTCGCAGTACTTTTCCATTCAAGGCAAAACTCAATTAGAAGTCAGCGAAAATCTTTATGGCACACTAAATCGACTGCTTAGAGGGATTCCCAAGTCAAAAATAAGTTCAGCTTATATCTATCTTCGATTCGGCTTAGAAATGATAGAAAAAGCGTATAAATTGTTCGAAAACGGCTCGGAAAATGGTGTATTGATGCACAGGTGACATGGAATCGATTTGATGCATTATTGATAATTTTGCGCGTGTTGATCAAGAATACATACAAATTCATTTCAAGTTTCTGTCCTGCGCATCAATACACCATTTTTCCGAGCCGTTGTCGATCAACTTGTAACCTGTTTTCGATCATTTCTAAGCCGAATCGACGAAAACAATTGTGATTTTCGAAATCGACGACCTCAAATGCATATATTAAGCTGAACTTGTTTTTTGAATTGGGAACCCTTTAACGTTTCACCTCAATCCAGTTCAATAAACAGAACATGAACTGACTTCGCGCTGTTTGGGCTGCAGATAGCGATGAAGGAACGAGTAGAAGCCGAGTGTTTGCAGTTTGTGCACGCCGACAACTCTGGCGGTCAGCGCGATCTGCAGCAGTCGGATCTCGAAACGCTCGCTCTTCTTTGATTCTACGGATCGGAACAGCCGATCGGCAAATTCTTGCGGGTCGAACAGATCATTGATCGCGATCAGATTGCACTCGCGACTACGTCCGTCTGCAAAGACTTAGGCTTAGGGTTAGGCTTCGACGGTGACCACACAGTGCTTCTCATAAAATAAACAGCACCTTTTTTAGCTTTCTGCTGTTTGCCAATTGCCTTCTTCGCCTTTTCAAAGTTCTTCAACTTTTTCCTTGTCTTCTTGGCAGCTCTGAACGCTGTGGTTACCTAAAACACCGTAGAATAGAGGTCCGCCAACAGTGCAGCAATCAATAGCGAATCAATAAAGTATCTTTACAACAGCCATAGATTCACATAGCAATGATACATAGAGTACTTCTCACGAATCAAACATGTCTGACCTCTTTCAACGTTTTGGCATCTTCATGTTTCCCGTCGTTTTCGCTGTCGTCGTCCTCTTCAATGCCTTCCTCGTCTTTCGCCGAACCCAAGAAGAACTTCATTGCGGCCACCTGGATAATAAGACAGCCAACGATAATTGACTGAGCAACCTGTTGACTCAGAACCGTACCTGCATTCGGGCGACTCTGTGGAAGCAACAGTCCGCAATGGCGTTGGCGGTTTTCGCGTCGCGCCAGAACCCTTTCCGGTAGGAGTCGATGAGCACCAACTGCGCCGTTCGGGCGACGATGGAGCGCGAGTCCTTGAGTTTGGCGAAAGTGAAACTCTGCAGCGTCGTGATCAGTTTCTGGTCCTTCTTCTGGGAGTGCATTCGCTTGATCTGCGCCGCAATCGAGCCGAACAAAAACTGCCTGAAAGTGGAAAACTGGGCTTATTTCAGTTGCATTTGCGAATGCGAGACCAGATGAGGTAAATGGTCGATCGTATTTTAAGAATTAGTGACCCACGCAGAAATAGTGATGCAGGGTCCAGGGGTTTGAAATAATGACCCATGGGTTACTATTTTCTATACTGGGAAAGGTAAAATTGCCCCAAGTACGACCCAATATGCGTTCATTACATGCATAACGCATGCTTCTGGTATTCAATTTCATCGTTCTTTCAGTTTTCTATGAACAAAAAGTCAAATAATATGCACTTTTTACAAGAATTTGTTCAAAAATGTTCGTTTTTCTTCAATTTTCGACACTGATATTCAATCATACAGAGGTCGAAATAATAGTGACCCAGGGTCACTAATTCTTAAAGTACGGTATTAAGTTTTAAGCTACCGTAGAAATCTACCAAATCACAAGTCTGCGTCAATCATTTCGATTTATGTCATCACTAATAGGCCGTGGTTGTTTCTCCTATTGGTGTTACTGTTTGGTGAATAAAATGTTTCTCCTACTGATCCACCACAAATCAAGCAAAGAATCAAAAGAATAACGACCAACCTGAGAATCTTGTCTTCGCACTTGACGAGTTCGTAGAACAACTCGAGGACTTCGAGCGAAGGAGCGGCGTTTCTATTGCGCAACGACACGAGCGCCTTGCAAAAGGCCAAGCGGACTTCTGGGTCGAGTCCCTGGCCCTGTGTCCGCATAATGTCGATCAGATTGGTGGCGAAGGTCTTGGCGTGTTCTGGATAGGACGGCGCGACGGTGGCCAAGAAGTTGACCACCTCGAGCAGCGGTGCCAAGTCCATGCGGTGCTGGTGTGGCTGCAGCTCCAGCAGCTTGAGCGTCTGCTCATAATGACGAAACTGCTCAAGGAATTCTTCCTTGTACGATTCGGGATCCTTTCTCACGAGCTCTTGGAGCAGTCCCAAATTGTGGGCAGCCGCCAGATATCTTCCGCTGATCCCACTCATCTTCCTAGCTCGATTTTTAACCCTGAAAACATTATAAAGTTGATAGAACGCGCTTTTTTGCTTCTAAGGATAATTTTTTTGAAATTTTTGGGCTATCAACGATAACTCTCATATTTTGTAATTTGTCTTCAACATAAAATATCGACATCGAATTCGTCAGATTTCTGTTTCTCTTGTTGGCTGGCCTGGCCTATAACACAACCACCGACCCACGCGCCTAGTCAACAAATCCACTCTCGTTGATCGTGAAGCGAATTACGGTACCGAAGGATTCGTTTAGAGAACCAATTGACTGTAACTGAAGCAATAGACGTATTATCCTTAACTTGTCAACTTTCGAGTGGTGTGCCGATGTGATTGACTAATGTTCGTTTCCGTTTTGCAAGCTAAAAAATCCACCGAGCCTTTGACATTGTCTTCAGGAGAGTCTAATTGCCAAGCAGTTCATACTCTGCACATCGAATAAACCAACCCGCAATTACTTCGAGAGACACGAGATGCCGTTTTGCGCAACTAAAACGCTTTGATGTTTCTAAGCATTGACATGTCGCCTTCTGAGATTGCAACTCTCATGCATATGTTTGCAATCAAGGAACGATATCAGTTGTTTATGTCAGAGATGCTAACAAATGCATAGCGCAAAACAGACGAACACTAGATGAGGGCGGGGTTGTTGGAGAGAGCGGCATCCTCGGCGGATGTGGCGCCCGTGGAGACGGCGGCGCTTATGCGATGGCGCTTGTGTCCGCTGGCGGAGCGATGCTTCTTGTGGTGCATTCGGTCGGGGTCGGAGTGCGTGCAGTGCTTGTTGGTGTCCTTCGTGCTCTTTTTGTCGGCGGCGGCCAGCTTGCGCGCGTTCCTGCGCAAAATCGCCTGCGCCGCGTAGTAGTAAACGGCGCCGAACAGCACCAGCACCAGCATCGTCCCCACGCTCATTTCAATCGCCGCCATTCGCTTAGTATCAACAGACCAGTCGGCAAGTGACCGTGGTAGCAAAGTGACCACTGTGTGGCTGGTAAGAACGACTATTTGGTTGTCCTGTCTGTTCGATCATATATGCAAAGGACGAGCAATTAAAACGAGGAATGAACACTGATGGTAATGCTATCATCAATACATTTGTGACACAAAAAGATTGCCGTTTTGCTTATGATGTACCGTATTCAGTCATGGTTTCAGATAAAGCTGGCTGTGTGCAATAGGAAGCGTGGCTTGTATACCAAGAATTTCATTCCGTCCGCAACTACGCATCAAGACCTAATGATAGCAGGAATGTAATGCAACCAGGGTACTAAAGTATCAGGGCCCCGGCTCCTCGGCTGTAGAAAGGGGTCCCCGGCAATTTTTTTGTTTTTTCCCCGTACAAATAGGCCCCTCTGTCACCAAAAGTACACCATAATTACCAGGTCCCCGAGCTCTAAATCTGGCCCTGAATGCAACTGTCAACCAGTGGGTTGTAGCGTTGCGAAACGAACTAGTTTCCGTTAGCCAATCAATCGTACAGAACCGTTAGAGTGTGGGAGAGTGACTATTTGTGCGTAAGTATACTGGGAGTGCGGAAGTAAGGGCCGAGGTGGAGAAAAAACGCGAGGCCCTCAAGTGGCGCGCGTCACTAATCGGACGGGAGATGCGACAAGCGGCGCTTCGGCGGCGAATACCGGACCGTCGAACGAGAACGGTGTTGACCGTGGCTCTCGACGCTTACGCAGACATGTAGCAGCACTTGTCGGCGCTGTCGGGGTCGGCGCGTGTCCCGTGGTCGTGTGTCGATGGGCAACTGCCTACCGCCACCCCCGCGGGCTGGTCAACAGCCCCTCACCAGTCTAATCCCCTCGGCGACGGACGATGGCGGTCAATCTCGCCATCTCTACGGAGCACCTGCACGATCCCGACGCCGACGTGGACGTCGAGCTCGGATTGCTGGGCTCGTCCCTCAACCTCATCGAGTCCGACCCCGCCGCACCCGTCGTCGAACGCCGAACTTCTCTTCCTTCCGTCCATTCGTCAGTGCGCACTGCTCGCAAGTTTATCGTCAAAGTCGTCGGTCGAATATGGAACTTCCTCAAGAGTCTCCTCAGCGATATGAAGCTCTTCATCATCGTCATGATCTACTCCGTGCTCGGCGCCGGCTTGTTCATGTGGATCGAAATTCCCACCAATGTGGCCGGCAAGCAAGAAGCTTTGGAGTACCACTTGATTGCTAGAGATACACTATTGTTCAGGTAACAAGAGAAGTGCAGTCTTTACACACTTTGTTTCACTCACGCGCCACTCGGCATCGGCATTCAACGTTAGTTAACGCCATACCTGTAACCGGGGGGGACCTAGCTACATACAGGCTCCCCCTGGCCGGACCCCGTATGTAGCTAGCTACACCCACCCCCCAGTTACAGGTATGACGGAAAAAAAAATTTGAATTTTGCGCCAAAATCCCGACACGAAGTACCGTACTTTTGGCGACCTCCCCCCCCCCGGTCGCCGGTCGGAG
>JAQGCX010000688.1:0-14652 GCA_034700205.1 Plectus parietinus | reverse complement strand
ACTAAACCTTACAGGAAGATGTAAAATGAGACAAAATGAGCACAAAAATGATGATTTTTTTCGAAAAATTTCTGAATGAACAGTACGGAGCGCTCTCGGTAGCTTGGGTGGGGTCCCCGTACCAGCCCGCCCGGACGAAAAAATTCCCCGTACTCCCCGTACCGGCCCGCCCGAACGAAAAAATTTCCCGTACTCCACGTACTGTTCTTCCTGGACCATCCGCCCCCGTGGTAACACTATCGTTCATCAAACTGGACTGGAGATGGCACATAAACAGCAAGTCTGCCGTTATAAGAAACCGTTGACTCATGACGATGCTACTCGACACAATTACCGGTTGATAGTGGGCTTTCAATGGTGGTGAATATCCAAAAAATTTCGCCACTAATGGCTAAGCGCACAATTGCGCAATTCGACAGAATCGGAATGGTGCAATAAATGGCTATGGGATCCCTGCATAGGTGTCATGTCGAAAAAAAAGCGGTTCGTTGTTGGTAAATCAAGATCTGAACATCAAATCACACATGAATAGCTCCTTATTTTTTGCACTCTGCCCCTTCCCCCTGTTTTCCTTTGCGTGTCACCCTGCCTGACTAAAATAGTTTGAAATCGGTTGTTGATTACGCACTTTCTTTTCCTGAAAATTACTGAGCAATTGATCCCTTTGCGTGTCACCCTGTCTGACTAAAATTCTTAGAAATCGGTTGTTGGTTACACACTTTCTTTTCCCGAGAATTACTGAGAAATTGATGGACGGCTATTAAATAGTGCATACAAATATCTGAAATAGTGCATACATGGTTGACAGGTCGGGAATCGCAGCTAATTAACGACTCCGACACGCAGCAATTAGTGAATGTCTGAAATAGTGCATACAGAGAGCAAAAACAAAGTAAAATTGATTTCTACGTTTGTAATATGCTTTCTCATGCATAAAAGGTGATAGAACGTTAGTAAAATGCTTTCTGATGCGTGAAACCTATAGCGAAAAGAGGTATGACGTCGCTCCTCATCTGGTCTTCGATGGGATGGGGTGGATGTTGAGGATGTCCGAAAACCAGTTTCATCGCTCCGTTTCGGAAGGGTGGAGATCAGTGTTGTTTTTTATACAAAGAATTTGCGTTCTTATATCTAATTATTATCGTGTCTGTCCCACCACGGACCTAGCCCGTAAACTTTAAACTTAGTTCCTGCCAGAAGCACACCCAGAGCCGTAGATGGGTCCGCTGCACCTTTGATGACTTCGTGGGTGAAAATGCAGGGGCCTCGCCCCTTCCACTAAGCCTAAGTCAAACAATAAAGCAAAGCAACGTTTTAACTGCGCGCAAACATCGGGCACAGTAACCGGATGTGGGGCTTGGGTGGTGGCGTGGTTAGGACGCAGGAGCTTCGCCTCTTCCACTAAGCCTAAGCCAAGCAATAAAGTAACGCATAATGCAATGTTTTAACCACGCGCAACCATCGATTTATGCACTCACAACCACTGTATGCACTTTTTCAGACATTCACTAGTAAGCTGCGTGTCGGAGCCGTTAATTAGCTGCGATTCCCGACCTGTCAGTCATGTATGCACTATTTAATATTAACCCGCAAGTTTCCCGGTAATAGTTTTTTCGGAAAAAAATCATCGTATGCTTCTGTACGTACATACGTATTCAAGTACAGCCAAAATAAAGAAATATTAGCCTCAAATACCACTTGAACGTAACTTTAAAGTGTCTTAGGTAACCCTCACTATCAATTACAGCATTATTTCGTGGATTGATGAATCGAAAAGGACACAAATTAGACAGAAACATGTCGAATTTGCTTAAATTTTGGAATATTTTCACTATCATTAGACGATGTCGTAGTGGTTGATGCAGGTTGTAAATATTTTGCGTGATTCGTTTGTTATTCATAACCATTTTTTTCGACAGCCATCCCAAGATACATTTCTCTATTGTACATTGGGTCAGAATTTTTCAAAGATTTTCAGCTTGCCCCTTCCATGTTATTCCTGTCTCATACTAAGTCACCTTTGCGTGAATAAGAAATTCAGTATGAAATAGCTTCTGATTTATCGAAAAATGGTGTTAGTCCCCAATATAGAGCGAAACATGCACTGTTATTGATAATGTTGTTGTCAGATCTGTACTTATTTCAAGAAAGATGCATTGACAGACAAACATGGCAGACAAAAACTTTCGTTCCTTTCAAGAAGTTCTAAACCGTAATAGTTTAAAATAATGTACAGTACAGCAAATAAGACATGAAATCAGTATAAAAAAACAACATTTCAAACCACAAGGATCACTTTTCCTTCCACTTTCACGAACTTTACGTTATTTGGTGGTCTGAGCGTATATTCCAGGAGGCCAATAAGCAATCTTCTGACACTTTTTCTCACGTTCTCGTTAAAACAAAAGAATGTAATCGGATTGATACAGCTGTTGATTAAATTAATATTGGCAATAATGATTGGGCCAACGGGAGAACTTGTGATTTTCGGAATGAACCAGAAAGTGAAGCAATATCCGCCCAGTACAATGCAAATAATTCCTGCTTGGAAAAGCAAACGAATTTCCAGAGGATAAACACAGTTCGGTGCAAGTGTGTTTCGTTTGAACAAGTAAATCCGAATGAATATTGAAAGGTACAACATAATCATAATAATAGGAATGGTTTGAGCCAGTAACGCAAGAAAAATCATATAACTATTTCCGAAATCAGAGAGATTTGGAGTACAATCAAAATAAAAGTCATGCAAGAAAGATTTTGGACAACCAATAAGCGTCGTTACAGAGGTATGCATTATTGTCATAAAGTACGGAATCAGTGCAATGAAATGAATTGCTGGTCTCTCAAAAAAGATTACATGAACATTTGGATAGAAGAATATGGTAAACCGATTCAAGGCCATTAGAAACGTGAAATGGAAAAGAATGTAGAAGAAAATCGTTTCACCCGTAGCCAAAATGTTCAATAACGGCTGCCCGTAGAAATTGTAGCCAAACAGCGTTACTGGACAAGCAACAATGAGATTTGTCAGCAGCATTCCAATCTCAGCAAAGGCCAAGTGGTACATGAAAATGTAAAACGCGTGCTTCAGGCGTCTTTTTTCGGCAAGCACAGCCAATAGAATAATACTGTAGAAAATGAGTCCAAATATGGTAAGCGAACAGTAGCTAACTGCCGCTAAGGTACGCAAACCATCACTCAATGTAGCGTTTACATTCATAATTAACGTAAAATGCGTTTAGAAGTATTAGAAGTACTGGGAATATTAGAAGTACTGAATGTAAACTGTTTAGTTTATCGAACAGATGAGTGCGTTTTTCACACACAGATCGAGAATTGCGCTTGAGAGCAATGTGATGATTAAACCATAAATATCACGTCTTCTGCTCTGTGGACTGATCGAATGCACATTATGAACAGAACGGATCAAAATCTGAGGCTCATTTATCATCATTCTATGTGAAATCGGAAGCCTTCGTTAGTCGCTTGTGCGTTTGTAATTAGTGCCATGGAAAGGACGAGAACAATGCCTTTTATTCACATGTAATGCACAAAATCTTCCGACTGGGTAATGAATTCATATCAGACATCTCTATTCAACAGATCTGGGCAAAAACACAGAAGCAGTGCAATCAATTTCCTTTCCAGAAGGAATTTTATCCGAGAACAGCAACAGCACTTTCTGTATGTAAGGTCGACTTGATCACCGAATAATGTGATACTGTAACTGTCAAATGTCCAATAATCACCGAAATAATTCTGCGCTTGGTAACACAGATGAGTATGAACGCTGCCATTTAATTACTTGTCGCTATAATAGATCTCTGATAATTGGAACTTTCTCTCTCAAATTGGTCCGATCGGAGATTTCGTGATAATGGGAACAAACCATAAAGTAAAAGCCTGCGATAACAAAACCGAGCAAATAATACCACTTTGTATAAGCAGACTGATCTCTTGTTTGTACGAAGAACTTTGCGTAGTTGCGCTTTCATGGCCCTAATCTTGATGAACAATGCAATGTACAAGAATATCATCACAATAGGGATACATAATGAAAAATAACTGAGAGCATGGAGATATGCTGTCGCAGAACAACTCACATCTTGAGAACAATTAAAATAGAAATAGAAACGTACGTGATCGAATGATTTTGGACAACCTATAATTGTCGTTGCTGCCGCACTGGAAAAAGCGAACGCATACGGAAATATCGAAAGATAGTGAATACTGGGTGGCTCAAAGAATCGTTGGTGTTGTTTTGGGAAAAGAAATAATGTAAAACGGTTTAACGCCATAAGAAAAGAAAACAGAAACAGAATGTAAAAGAAATACGTCTCGCCACAAGCCAAAATATATAAAAGCGGCTGGCCGTAAACGTTAAATTGTGCAAAAGTCAAAGGACAGACAACAATTAGATTGATTATGAGCAATCCGACATCACCAACTGACAAATGCCAGACAAACACATAAAATGCATTCGTATACATTTTCCGGTCGACGAATACAGCTTTAATGAAAATAGAGTAACTGACAAAGCCCATGAAGTTGATCAGAAAATAGCCTAGAGCTGCAAATATATGGTAGTTTTCAGCTGCAGTGTTGTTGGTTTCCATTTTTTAGTTGATTCCGGGGAATAATCTGGGGAAGATTCCGGGGAATAATCCGGGAAAGATTCCGGGGAATAATCCGGAGAAAATTCCGGGGAATAATCCGGGGGAAATTCCGGGGAATAATCCGGGGAAAATTCCGGGGAATAATCCGGGGAAGAACAGTATTAAGAAAGACCGCAGTGAAATTCTCCGGTGGACAAAAATATCGTACAAATTCGCATATACATATTTGATTAAATGTATTGCCCATACACACGGCGAAAATCGAGAGACAGATTGAAAGACTGCTCACTGATAGCTGTCTGAGCAATGCATGGATGGTATTTAATAAAATAAAGCACCCATTCGTACGTTGATTTCCTCACTTCGCACCACTGAACAACTTCGTGACTCGTAAATTAATAGCAATGGTCTGCCTACTTGAACTGCGCTCGTGCAGATTGCTTTTCTTTTGATTGATTCCCAGAAAACTACTCCAATTTCATCAATCTGACAGTTTGCACTCGCATTCCTTTTTATATTCATGGTTCGGTACGGAATCTGTCATATTGTGGAAAATCGTGCAATATAAATATCAGTACTGCCACAGAAGAAACATACACTAGGTTGAAGGTTCGTAGTGTATTTTAATGTGTTTGGTGGTTGAATAAGAAAAACTTCATCAAAATTCAATAATTAATAGTCACATGCAAACGCGCTATCTTCAAGATAAACTGACATCAGACATCTTTTTTCAACAGGTCAACGCAAAATTACTGTAGCATGCATTCAGTTTTCGTTGCAAAAGGATTTATTGCCTAAGAACTGCAAGAGCACATTGGGTAGACGTATTCTGTAACGAAGACTAATCACATAATGATGTGAAAACTTCAATTTATCATCAAAAAAATGTTGTTCCTGGTACTTCATTAGTTGATCAAATATTACGTTAGCTGAATCAAAAACTAAAAAAAGCTTTGTTTATCGTCACACAGCAGTTCGGCTGCAATCTAGTAATTGATCTCTGATATTTGGCACATTTTCAGTTCTGCTTGTCGCATGTTTTTATGTAAATCTAGCCTGTCACCTAAGCCTAAGCCTAAGCCTAAGCCAATTCAATCACGGGACCTATTCAGATAGCACATGATGAATATCTCAAGCACAAGGAAATTATCTTTCGTCTGCATTCTACCGTATACAGTCGAACCCGGATAAGTGCACAAAGTGCGTATCAATTGTTTGAGCACACGCAAACATGAAAACTCACTACGCAGAACTGCGTAGCCTCTTTGTGCCGTGGCGTGTGCTCTAACAATTGATACGCATTTTGTGCACTTATCCGGGTCGACTGTACAACACAAACATTGTCCAATGATTATGATAATTTCATAAGGAGGGCAATATAAAACATTTTTAAAGTGAACATTTTTCAGAATCATTATGCAAGCAAAAATGCTGTATTAGTGGAGGAATCGTTTGATGACAAACGAGGGATGAGTAAATAGAAAATGTTGTTGCGCAAACTTTCATTTTTTTAATGCTCTGCTTCTCAAAAATATTAATTTGCTCTGCAAACACAAAGGAAAATTAAATTCAACGTTGGAAGGTAAAAGATCGACTGAGGAGCAGCTCGCTATTATTCAATCAGGAACCGAATGAATAAAAGTGAACACTCGAGACGATTGCTTCATAAAGGCTGCCGAAAAAACCAAAACAAACATTTTTGCAATGCATGAGAAACGAAAACAGAACGTTCGGCTAATTGGTTATTGAATGTCAAATGAAAACATTCGTATTAACAAGAATCAGTGTGATTTATCGTAGTGATTCTGGGAATGGCTTTGGGACTAAAAATAGCGGGGCGATGTTGCCAAATCGGTTGGAACTAACCT
Organism: Plectus parietinus; assembly: GCA_034700205.1. Lineage (NCBI taxonomy): Eukaryota > Metazoa > Nematoda > Chromadorea > Plectida > Plectidae > Plectus > Plectus parietinus. The sequence continues at coordinate 8,168 of JAQGCX010000688.1, read as the reverse complement.
GTCAGCTGACGCGGTCGGCGACTGAGAACACGCGCTGGCGGCTCCGTCGGTGTCGGCGTTCGAGTGGCGCTTCCTCGGCGCATCGGCAAGGCGTCGGCTAACGCCCGGGCTGCAGGACCGGCGCGCAGCAGCAAGCGCCCGTCGTCGGCTATTTACAATCAGAAGGCGCTCGAGAGCCGCGCGCTCGTCCGGAACGCTGGAAGCGCAGCGTATCCGCCGCCGTCGCGTCTGCGCTCTCCGACCTACGCTACTCCAACGCATCAGACACACTCACATGAGTCTACTTTAGCTCCCTCGACCCACAGCCAAGTGCACAGCTGAGCGCTGTAGAAATGCGTTAATTGCGGTTGAAGTGCAATGCGTCACAGTCTGTACTTTGACGACTTTCTTCGCCACATAATTGCAATATTATGCGCCTAATCAATCGTGCTCTTGTAGTTTGCTCAACAAAAATCAACAGCGTCATGCAAATGAGTTTATTCTAAGTACATTTACAATGGAATAATTTGAGATCCGCATAAATTTAGAGTCACATGAAAAAAGCGACGCACATTTATTTGACAAAAATGAGTTGCCGAACTCTGTACATCAATGTTATACGTTCCAAATTCCGATCTAGGATTAACTTGGACAGCATGACGAAACTGAAATTTTTGCAGAACTAAAAATAAAATGACATCATGATTATTTTTGCGTGATCGTCTGCATACAATCTTTTAAAAATAGTGTAAGATGATCTTAAACCCCCCACGAGTCCCTGGGCAGTGCCGACTGTTGACCTGTATCGCGGACGTAATCAGTAAGCCGAAAGCGAGCAAGAGAGTCGAACAGATGAGGATATAATTTGCAGTTGCCGTGACGACGCCCCGGGAACGGCAAGCTCGGGCACAAGCAGACCGTGGCGTTTTCCGTCTCCATGTAAACAATTCCGTGAGACGCTAGGACCCTGGCTGACGATCAATGTTGCATGCGCGCTTATCCACTTCACCCGGACGCCAGATCATCACATCCAGTCCGCGTTCATAAGATTGCAGAAGTATCCGGAAAGCTCTTGTAAGTTCAGCGCTTTTATTAGTACATCCTTGACGATTATATAAAGCACGGGTCAAATGACGCGTTAGGTTGCTTTTGCTGCTTCTCTACTAGACAGTCTTGCTTTCTATATATTGTAGTCAGTCGCTCAGACTGTTCCATTACAGTATATTTCCACTCTAATCAACTCTTTATGACCTAGTTGTAAGTTTCTGTTAGATTTAAGACGATTTCTTTCGGTGGACTGTACTCAATAACTTTCTAAATAAATGAGAGTTACATTTTCCGATAAATACTTTTCGTTAACTTTTAGATCATGTCGAAAATTTTGTCTGCAATTGGACAGCGACTTCCGGCGTTGAGAATTACCGATCTCGTAGGGAGATTGGAGGAAACCTATGTACGAAATGACGTCACGCAAACTCAATTCAAAACGATCAATTGTTATTTATTCTCTTAATTTATTCCTCGAGAAAGCAAAATGATCGTCTTGATTTGAGTGTGCTGAAAAAACAACGCTTGGCGGACACATAGCTTTTTGGGTTTCAGCCAAAAATGCCGTCGCTAGCCGAAGAAGAGGAAGTCAAGAGCAAATTAGGTGACGACAACAAGGAGATGGTGGTTATTGTGACGGAACGGAAGAAATATCTTTGGCCAACTGAGTCACCAGCGTCTCTGATTGGTTACGGATTGAACCTTTCCTGTATCTGGACGTTGCCTACAGCAGCCATGGCCAATGGAGGCGGTAAGTACAGTACCTTATTGCTTGCTTGGTTCACATTTCACACCAAATGAAAGGGTTTCCAGTCAACATTTTGTACTGGGAAAAGAAAACCGGGACGGTGACATCGTAACCGATCAGGAATTGATTTTCATAAACCCACACTATCGTTGTGAGATTTAATAGAACTATAAAATATATACTACAGCGATACTCAGTAGGCAAAGTTTGCATCAATGATAAGCGTCTGAGACAAAATCATTTCATTGGTCATGATTATCGTTTCGAGACCAAACCCAGCTTTTCTTCTTTACCGATGGCCAAATTTGACTATAAAGCTCATCACACAATAGTTTTCAAGTGTCCCTCAATTAAAAATGAAGCATATTGTGTGGTTTAGTTGCTTTCCTGATACCGTACTCGGTGTTGACGCTCGTCTTTGGCGTGTCCTTCTACATGATGCAGATGGCATTGGGGCAATATTCGAGTCAGGGCGTGATATCGGTTTGGCATTGCGTGCCCATAATGAAAGGTATGTAATTGATTTCTCTCCTTTCTAATTGCTCTATTCAACGGCAACGAATAATTAATTAATAGCTTGAGGGTGGTCACTGGTCAGCCAATCACGCGACTCTGTTTGTTTATAATTTATCTCAAATTGAAAACGCACCATGCCACCCTCAAATGATAAAATAAAAATAACTTCTTCTTTGATTGTAATCGATTTCTTCTATAAGATTGTATGAGATTACGCATTATCAGCAAGTGCCACGTTTTGCGTAGTCAACAACACAACGAATGTAATAAAGCTCTTTCTTTGTACTTTAAGGGATCGGCTTTGCGACGGTTGTCACGACAACAGTCATCGCTTTCTACTACTCGGTTGTGATGTCATGGACATTGCAATATCTTGTGCTCTCATTTTCTTCACCCACAGTACCATGGAGATCCTGCACAGACCCTCAAAACAGCCAACAGTGTTTGTTACTATTCGTAATTCATTATAGTTCATCCCTTACGCTTTTATTTGATTTAGACTGTTTTATACTGAACGATTGCACCACAGCGCCTTTTCCTTGCACCAACAACAATCAAGGAATTTTCAAGAACTATTCTTATGGGATCAAGGACCCTAATTATCCGTTGATACTGCCTGCCGAACAATATTTTCAGTGAGTACAATATCGTTGCTCTCGAGCAAAACTCGCCGAGAATAGTATAATACCGTATTTGTTCGAATAATGCGAAAGCCTCGAATAGTGCGACAGGCAGACGCGTAGCTAGAAACTGGAAACTGGGAGGGGGGGTCAGATGCCTCTCCAGGGGGGCAAAACGAAAATTTTCAAAAGGAAATTATCATTTTTTCTGGCAGCCAAAAATCGGGAGGGTTGATCAAAAAACCGAGGGGGCCCAGCCCACCTGGTCCCCCTCTGGCTACATCCCTAGCGATAGGATAGCGGGGGATCGAAAAATAGTGCGACATGTCGCATTATTTGAATAAATACGGTAAGTTAGTTTCAATAGGAATACGGTACTTGCAGCAATGTGATGCTAGAGTTATCAAGTGGTATTGAACAAGGCAACGGGATTGTTGGACGCAATTTTCTCGCGTACTTGGCTGTGATGGTCATCGTTTCGCTGATTTGTGTTCGTAGCACAAGAAGTCTCAGCAAAGTATGTAAAGACAGAGTTTTTTGGATAAAAATGATAAAATTACAGGTATCCGTCGTCTTGTGTCCAATAATGATTGCGCTTGGAATTGCTGTTCTGATTCGAGTGTGCATACAACCAGGCGCTGATCGCGGAATTCTGCTCTTTGTTCAACCACAATGGAACAGCTTGGCGAGAATCCAGGTGACCATAAAACTTTGTTCATCGATTCAAATTATGAACTAAATCCGAAAAATTCATTACAGTACTGAGCGCAAAAAGTGTTCGGTTCTCGCGATATCTGGCGATAACTTGCGCGACATGCAAGATAGTGCTTTAAGATAGACAATGGACGGTTTCACAGTTATTTCAGTTAGTTACTCGTCACCTGGGGCCTATTTGATAAAAGAATTGCAACTTGCAGAATTGCAGAATTGTAAATTGCAGAACGCGCGCATTGGCCATTGCCATGGAAACGCATAGCAACGGCCAATGCGCGCGTTTTGCAATTTGCAATTCTGCAAGTTGCAATTCTTTTATGAAATAGGCCCCTGCGTTCGTTGTGACACATAAGTGCTTTTTTTAGGTGAGCGGGCCAATGAACATGGATGCGATTATGTGCTCGCTGCTGGGCAAGTTGGGCTCACCCCAGTCCATGGATCCCGAGAGCATCTTCTTTGGCATCCTCTCTGGATTCCTTCCTCTCAAGCAGAATCAGTGATGTTATATCGACCGAATTTTGTCCAAGTTTTAAATGTCAATTTGCCGTGACAGAGCCGTGTGTTTGAATGTGACTGTACCATTTCAGTGATTCGTTAATTTTCAATTCGCGACATAACGTGATTAGTTATATGAACCAATAAACAATTGAACCAAAGGACCCAAAATGAGTATCACTCTTCGTCGCTGTCTTCGTCGGACTGCTGCAGCCAATCAACAAACTCAGTGAGCTTAGGTTTGAGTTTGTCGTCGAGTCCCTGATACCATTCGAGTATCGCCTCTTCGTGCAACACGTCTTTGTCGTACAAGTGATGCAGAATGTTCTTCAAGCACGGACCGTACAGCTTTTCTCTGCTCTTTGTCTCGTCCTAAACCAGTACGTCGTAATATTGCACGACATGAAATATGCACTTCTATTGCGAGAAGCGCTTGAATCTGTGACTGTTTCGGCTGGTAGTAGTTGTCTAGAAGTGGCTTCCATTTGGCGAACAGCTAGAACGCATAATAAGAATAGAACTAATTGCTTAACGGACAATCGATACCGTTTTTAGAGAGCTGAAGAGAGAACTGGCGTCGGTAGCTGAATGGGATCCAATAGTGAGAATGACTTTCATCACGCAACGAGCCACTTCTTCCATCAACACATTGTTAGCGAATCTGAATTTGCGCAATGACAATCGAGTCGTTAACGTCAGACCTCACTTTGAGCTGTTTATTTCGACGATGAGATTTTTGATGGGGGTGTTTTCTTCGGCGCCTCGTTGCATACTCTCGAGGACCTCTTCGAAGAACATTGCCGATCCATCGGCCACCTCTTCGGGCGGACCGGGCGGCGGTTTAATCGGCGACCCAACGCCATCTGGCCGGTCGCCGTCGTCTCGCTTGTCGTCATCGCTGTCGCCGTTCGAGGTCGAATCGTCGCCTGAATCGATTCGACTTGTAAAGAACGCAAGTAATTAATTCTACGGATCAGTACCAGACGTTTCGGAAGTAACTTTCTTGCGTTTGTTTGGGTCCGACCAAAAGCCGCCTTGCGCCTTCAGCGTCCAACGAAATGCGCCTGCCAATATAGTGACGTTAGTCAAATGCCTCGGCGAGTCAAACCAACCGTTGGTGAACGGAATCGATGTCAAGTCTTCTTCGTCGCTCGGCGGCTTCGACGCGCAGATCACAATGCCGGGTGGGAGTACGGTGTCGGCTGGCAGAGTGACCTGAAACACGGTCAAATCTACGTTTAGTGGTATCGATTCAACGTACATTCGCTCCGATGATGCAACGCGGTCCGATGATGCACCCTGATCCAATCTTCACATGTTCCCCGATCACCGAATGCTGCAGATTGCATCCGCCATCGATAATCGATTTCTGTCCAACGACACAATTGTCGATGACAGTGTTTGAATCTGTAAAACATGCACTTGCTTGCAGTATTTTTGACCAAGAACCAACCAATGACGCAGTTGTCGCCAATGGTCGAGTTCTTGACCGTCGCTTTTGATTTGACTACAGATTTACATCCCATAATCACATTTGGTCCAACAGTAGCGTCCCTAAATACAAAAAAGGAGTTAAACATGTTGTAAGCATGCAATCAAACAATGGACCTGTCAATTGTAGTTATTTGTTGGTTTTCAACAGGAATGTAGACTTTTCCTTTTCGACAGACATAGCGCGTGGCAGTTGTGGTGCTCAGTCCGTCGGGCACCAACGGGTACGACCAGCGCTTCAGGACAAAGCGGCTAAAATGTCATTTGAACGATGTCTCCTAACGTTATTCAGCCAAAACCAACTTTGCAGCCAGATAAGTTTCGTAGTCCTTGATAGCCAAGGCAAAGACGGCAGGCGGCAGGATCTCCACATGAATATTTTGGCACAGAACCTGCAATTCAACAACAACTTCAGTCGGCATTTCAATATTCGACTATTCAATTAAAACCTCTTCATTGGCCAAGATTTCGCGAACTACAGAGTCGCGGTGTTCGAAATCTGGATTTGACGCGAACTGCGGACAAATCTGAGGCGAACAAATGGCAATGCCGCTATCTCGCACGTTCCGCCGAATTTGAGACTCGTTGAAAAAGAATTTCTGAAAAGTAACAATTGACAGTACAACTGATATTGTTTTTCCTTTTCGTGCCTTTTCAATGTCTAGTTTAGTGCAGTCAGATTCCTTGTGATAGATGACGAGTCTTTGCGTTTCCGATTCGAGTCCAATCACTTGGCGGACGGCGCTGTCGCCATCGCCAACTTCAGCGTAAATGAGAGTCATCACGTTATCCTTGTTCTTCTTGCGTCGAGCGCTGCAAACACGCATTGCATCAAAACTTTACTTGAAAGACCAGCAAATACCGATGGGCGTCGATCTGCGGCTGAAGCGAACTGGCGCACAGGACTCCCGCTTGCACCAACAGAAAGTCGCCCGAGATAAGTGCGCGACTGTCCACTTCACGCAATGCATCGCCCAAACTCATGCAGTTCTGGCATTGCACAATCGTCCAGGAAGTGAAGCGCCAACTCCAAGGTCTGAAAGAAAGATTGCAGTCTAATTTTAACGAGTCCAAGGAAACAATAATATTTCCGAACCTGAGCAAGGAGTTGACTTGATCGAAATTCTGCTGAGAAACGACCACGATGACACCAGAAACTTCCGTACGCGACAGCCATTCCAAAGTGTAATCGATTAGCGAGCTATTGGCCAGCTGAACGCTGCTCTGAAACAAAAAAGGATCATTTGGTTGAAGGGCAAGTGGCAGGTCAATGTAATTTCAAGGATAAAAGAAGAAGCAAAGAATGCGACAAACATCCGACTATGCCCGTGCCCTTTTAGGTCATTTGAATTTTGTTTTTGATTTCACTGTGAAAACAAAAATTTTCAGCTTGAAAAAGTGTTTTTTGTTTTATTGCTCAAATCAAAAAATAAAAGACAAATCATTGCCCTTTTAGGTCATATGCTACCGGTTATTCAGTGCGCAACGCTGTTCAGTGTCACACACACGTTGCTAAAATTCGAACAAGCAGTGGTAACGAAATTTTTCCCGTAACGACCGTAACTACTTTTGGCACAATTGGAATGTGCAGCGATTTAAGAAAGTAAAAGAAATTAAATGGCAGCACAATTGCACAATTGCACAATTGCAGAGCTATACTTTGTGTGATTATGTTTTCATGCGATTATGTCGATGTCGATTATATTGTACCACTGTCCCTCTCATCCCAGCCGCCACCACCAATACTGGCAATTTTTTTGGTTGAAAATACAAAAAATCTGAAAGAGCATGTCGATTACATTGTACCACTGTCCTTCTCATCCCAGCCGCCACCACCAATACGTGTGTTCTTTCTGCCCGTGCCCTTTCAAATGACCTAAAAGGGCACGGGCACGAGCACGCAACATTGTTCACAATAATGATGGAGTGCAATCGTTACCTTTGCACACTTTTAAATATCAATCATCATTGCAACAAGCATAGACAAACACAAAACGGCGCGTTAGCTACTTCGTTTTTGTTTTGCATTCTTGGTAAGTCCGGCTTAACTATGGGACTGATGATGTCATGCTCACAGTTACGCCCAACCCACCAAGAATACATAACAAAAACGAAGAGCCTAATTGGAATTGGTTTAATCAAAACCAAAACTGCATACCAAATTGCCAATACAATGCGTCATTTATGGCAGTTTATGCAAATAAGATGCCGCATCACAAGCAGTGTTGTTTTTAGTTCCAAAATCTATTTTTATACTATACCTATACCGTATATGGACCCCATAATTATTTTATACTTATACCTATACTTGGAACAAAAATAACATCTTATTTCTGTACAAAAATAACAATTTTTAAACCTATTGTTCACTTTCTCTTGAAAAAAAACATCGCTATTCAGACATATTCAATGAAAAAATGTGCCTCATGCTCTCAGTTTGATGTGATAGAAGTTTCGTTTTGATTAGTCGTGAAAAATCTTGATTTCTGCAAATTTTTGTCTGAGGCGTGATGCACCAAAAAACGTTACCACTAACGAGAGCTTTCGCAAACGACTCG